>JAWWEQ010033734.1:0-21297 GCA_035583055.1 Torymus tubicola
TTCTACGAAAAATTACAAGAAAAAAAGTCTATGTAAGATATTTTGAAATTTTGCTTCGTTTTTAAGCAAAAAAATCCGATAATATTGATGAAATTACATCACTAAATTCAGAATTTTGATTAATTTTTAGCTCTGCCACTAAAAAACTAGAAGTGAAAAAAATCTAAAAAAATTCAGGATAAGATATGGGATGGTTACGAAGCGATTTAGGTGATTTTAAAAGAAAAAAATATTTGACCTCTCGATTCACCTGAGAACTGCCCATATATAAATACTTACTGATTGTAATAGTAAGAAAAATTTCAAAAATTGTATAATAAAATTTTTTGAATAGTTGCTGAAATAATAAAAATTTATTGATAAAAATCTCTCTGAATTTTAGAAAAAAAAATCACAAAAATCTGTCTTAAAATCTCTCATGCAATACGTAAAATCAAAAGCAATCACTCCGCTCTATATCACAACCGAATCCGTAACAATCATCGAACGGGACTCGACTCATATCATCAAACCAGCCCACGTATTACGCACCCATACACACGCACGCACACGCAGACGTCAGCCGGTGTGGCGTTTTAATCGCACACGGCGGGCCCCAAAAAAGCACATGTATAAGAAGCAAGACGGAGATGCCACCGTTTCTGAGAGAAAGAGAGAAAGGTAGGGGGGGGGGGGGGAGAAAGAGCAACGGAGAAATTGCCTTAGCTTATGATAGGTTACACACCGCATATGCGTGCATGCACGGGAGCCGCTAAAGTGCAGCACACGAGCACTGCACCCGGGCCACGCGAGTCCATTCATTTGTCTTCTCTCTCTCTCTCTCTCTTTTTCTCCGTTCGTGCACACGCGTGCGCTCCTGTGGCTTCATGTATATATAGGTATATATATATATAAAACGCGAACGAGTACATATAACCCGAATGGCAAATGATAGCGGGCCACGCGCCTGTCCCGTTCTCTCTCTCTCTCTTTCTTTCTGTCCGCCTGTTTGTTTCTCGTTCTCCACGGTGCTGCCCCGTTCCTTATGCTGTATTTCGGGGGTGAGGAAGGGCAGGTATATATATATAGCGGATTCTTCTTTCTTTTTCTTTTAGCCGGCTTGGTATTGGGATTCGTGGAGGTTTTACGAGGATTTCACGCGAAAGGCGAGAAATTTTTTTGCGAAGTATGGTCGTATATGAGATTTTTTTTACGAGGGTCGGTTAGAAGGAGTGTATAAGGTGTAATACAAGGATATTGGATATTGATTGACTATAAGCTGTCGTTTTAGAGGTCGTAAGTTCTGCTTATTTAATTAAGGAGGAAAAATATTCGCCAGATTAGGCAAAGGAGATTATACATGGTTGACGCGAAATTCTTTACTTTATAATGATATCGCATATCGAAATATTAAAAAGATGGTAATAAAAAGAAAGTTTTTATGTACAGCATTACGCATTTATTACCAATCTTAATTTATATTCATTAAATCAAACGATGATAGAAAATGTTTTTTGGAGATTCTGAAGACTTCTATCTATCGTATACAAAGGATTGTTGCTATAAAATTTAATCGTAATATTGCAAGGTTACATAGTTCTAGAAAATAAATATCCAACAATTATCCCTATCTAAAAAAAAAAGAATTTTTCCACATCTTACGAAAAAATTCCCAAAAGGTCTCTATCAAATCGGATTTTTTCCGAACCCCATTTAATACCTCCAACAACAAACCCATTACCATTTCAACCAAACGGAATCCAAAAACAACCACCACACCCCACTTCACGACGCGGTCCCCAAAAAGTTCATTTTTCATATATATATACACCCCACCTCTGCGTCCCGCCCTCTCTCTCTCTCTCTTCCTCTCTTTTCATCATCATCATCATCGCAATCGCACACGCGCGCGGGCCAAGATCACTGCAGCACATATAATATACGCGATCTCTTCGCGCTGCACGCATATATATATGCACTCCGCGTGCGCACACTTACGCATTATAATACGCACACCCGACACATACGCCGCTGTGTATTGCGCCAACGGTATAACGTTCGCTCGATTTCCATAATTTCGCCCGCGCGCGCGTGCAGTATGCGAGCGTACCATCGCATGATGCCATGCACACACGCTATGTACTTACAGCTATAAGGGGCCACGCGCGTGGCCGTAATAATTCGCAGCGTACGCGCGGCGCGTGCGGCCTATATATCGCGCTTTCATCGATCTTACCCCCGTTTTGTATTATTTTCGCGAGTGCGTGTGTGCGCAGCCCGCAATTCTTTATTATCCGGTACACACACACATATATATATATCGCTTACTCTCTTCTTCTTCCTTCGTTTGCACATATGCACCGTTTCCGCGACGACGCTTATACGGTTCTTGCGTATATATGTATATATGCGTCTCTTTTTTTTTAGTTACGGAGGAGGATGACCGTATTATTACGGGAGTTGCGTAATTCGTGGAGGAGTCGGGGGAGGTTTCTTTTAAGGTTTCTTTTAAGGTTACGTATATATATGTACGGAAAATGGGGGTGTACCGTTTTCAGCTGCATCTGGTCGAGGGAGATATCTGTGTGTGTGATATAATAAGGGCAAAAGTACAACGGTGTCTTCTTTGAAAATTTATATATAATTGACATCATCTATATATATATATATATGATGTAGTAAGTATATAGGATTGTATGAAAAGATCGTTGTAAGTACTTGTTGGATTATGGAATTACCGTTTTATTCTAAGAAACAATTATATACATGTCAATTATAAAAAATTATTGGCATTAAGTGATTTGTTCTTATGAATCAATTTAAATTACGACAAATTCCAGCTATATACGGTATAATAAAAACTAATCGTTTCAATTTGAACATGAGTATTAAATAAATTGTGAAACTTTGTATTCGCAGTTGCAGATTCAATTACGATTGCCTCGTAACTATACTGCAACAAATATAGCTTTCATAATTCAGAGGAAGAAAGAAAGATAAAAAAATTAAAAGATTACACTTTGTAATACAAGATGTACGTACAACGTGTATAACACACCAAAATCTTTGCAAACCCATGCGCGCAACTTCATCAGCATAAACCAACCAATATCTTCTCATCTCATTCCCAATAATAATCCCCGTCATACATACAATGTTTCAACTCGCACTTTCACACTTCCCCAAAATCATTCGCACATTCAATTTGCTCTCCGCTGCATTTTCAATCAGCAACTCGAGAAAAAAAATAACCGTTTCCTCCGCACACACTCTATTCTCATTATACATATATATATATGGAACACTGCACACGCGTTCGTAAAAAAAAGACACAAGATGCGCGTTGATAATTATACCGAGATAAGACTCGACCGCGAAGAAAAACCGAGGCGAACACAGTTGACAACGCATGATCGCAAGGTCGCGATAAGCCGCGAATTTACGACTATATAACTATACATACATATATATGTATATATATATGTATTTATGGTGTAATAATAATATCGCGCTGGCGTACGTGTATTATATATACATTTACGCGCGACTATGTGCTAGAATCGTGTGTATAATATAAGTAGAGCGGTAAAGAGCGACGTAAACAGCTGCAGGCATGAGCGTTGACGACGACGTGGTAATATAATCGTCGTAAAAGCGTAAGCGCGGGATATGTGTAATATATATATATATATATATATATATAATTGCCCGACTCGCCGCGTTTTTCGGCGTCCAAGCGGAGGATTTACTTTAATTGGGATGCCGATTTTTCAAGTAAGAGAGAGAGAGAAAGAGAGAGCTCCGCGTTTTATACAAATTTCGAATTAATATCGCAACGCGACTTATTTGTTCCGAGGATTAATTAACGATCATCGTGGCTGATCGGTATTCGATTTGTCGGCTATATAATCGACAACTTTTTGCCTTCTTTCTCTCTATTTTATTTCCAGTTGTTATAAAGTTCAGATACCGTTGCAGGGATCATCGATTCTACGCGTGTATTATATATATATGTGGGTGCCCCCATGCGAGTGTATATAATATAAAGTGTGGCGCCTCTCGGAGAGGGTCTAGATTTCCAGATAGTCACGATGACGCCGATATCCATCTGTCTTTTACTTCCATTTCTCTTCGGTGTTTCATTTTTTTTTTACAGCGAACGATATTTTCTTTGTATTGTACGTATATATAAGAGCGCAACAGCGCGTGAGGGCGAGACAAGATAACGTTGAAATAAATCAATAATAATGCAGGTTTAATCGCTTCATTTTTTGTATATAATATATAATATAAAACTGCCATCACATGGTTTAATGAAACACGCGCAGCTGCGGTAATATTTTTATTGTAATGATAAATTTATAACGAAGTCGCGTCGTGAGTATGGCAGCAAAGTTTCACTTATCTCTTGCAATCTCGCGCGTCGTGCCGATTTTTATTTATTAAGTGATTTAATGGGAACAGAAGGGGACGCGAGGGGCAAATTGCCCGATCACCACTGTTGTATGTATATATCGAACAAAAATATATCTCAATTTTTCTTAACTGTACACAGTACACATGCGCGTATAATATAAACGAATTATATATATAAAAACGAGTTCGAATAACGATAATTCTTTAATTTTTGCATGATTAACAAATGAGCTTTCGCATCTTTCAGAAAATAAACACTTATTAATACAGTACAGCAGCGTATTGTTCCCAATAATTATTTTTCACTCATGCAGGGGGGGGGGGGTATATAAGTTACTTTACAATGAAGACTTATATTGTGACACTGCAGGTACATCGTATTTCCACCTATTATACCTGACAGAGCTCTGTATATACGCGAGTATATACGTACATACACTCGCGAGTAATGGGGGACAATTTGTAAAATGATATGCTGTAATATTGATATACTTGCAGTAGCAGCTCTCTCTCTCTTCAGACACGCACCGCAAAGTTAGCCCGCGCGTTACATTGGCCTCCGCGGCTTCCTATACCCTCTTGTAAAGTTAAAAAGGGTTACCTGCGATGGTATACTTTTCCCGTCGTCGCTGTTCCTCTCGTCTATACATATATATAAGTGCTACCACTAAAGGTAATAAGAAGAAGAAAAAAAGATTACTTCTGCCTTTTCACTCGATCAAATCTACTTTTTTATATACCCCACTTCTAGTTCGCGTCCTTACACCCACTCTGAATAATTCAAGTGTACCCTACTTGAGATAGATCACAGCTCATATACTCCATCAGTCATAACATTATAGAATCTTTTTTTTCTCCACTACACTTAATTCTATATACCTCACCTAATCACGCTCCTCCACATCGGTAATTAAAATCAACTCCTGCTCTCTTTCTTAGAATGACACAACCTCCTCTCGTCCCTTATAATAACCATCATACATATATACCAGTGTCCACGCTCGCATTCATCACCACCGCGTATATACATATACATACACACCATATACGCGACACGGCCTAATAAAATCGTCAACCCCCTCCTGTAAAAAAGCTACTACACATGATAACGCACTCGCGAGTGCGTGCAACCGGTTTGACATCTGCAATCCAAAAATACGATAAACCCCTCGTCTGATCCCCCTCCCCATCGATCAATCTTCCTTCCTTCTCCTTCTCCTCTTCATATATACGCGTGCCAGTATACATATATGTATCCTCTCTTGGTATCTCTTCTCTCCTTTTTCCTCTCCATGTATATACATACATACATACATAAACGCGTGCCCGCAGAAATTGGCGCGTGCGCAGGCTGCAGCAACAAGTGCACCTCTCGGTCCCGTTTTTCCGGTCCTTTCATTGTGCATATTACACATATACAGACACATACGCTCTGCTGGCGTAATCCCGGAAATTCCTCTATATATACAAATTTGTATGTATATAAATGCGATGCGGTGGCGGCAAGGCAGCGGCACCACCACTACCACCACCGCTGCTGCTGCTGCTGCCGCTCTGTGTAATACACAAAAGCGCGGGAGATGCGCGCCCCCCGACCGTTACGCGCGCGTGCCGAAAAACCGGATGAGCGGTGTAGAGAGAAGAGAGCGCCTGCCAGATGACACGATGAGACGGCCGCTCTTACCCTCCTTTTCGCTCTGCGTGTCCGTTCGTTCGAGCTCTCTTTCGTCTGGAGAGTCGAGTATGTGTGTAATAATGTGTGTGTGTGTGTGCGGGGGATGGCATATATATGTATAGAGTGGTAGCAAACGAGAGCGAGGGCGTTATGTATATGTCGCTGCTGTGTGCAGGCTTTTCTTTAGCAGTGCGTTCTCTAATGACTGTTGTTTATAGGTCATAGGAGTGGTATACATATATATACAGGAATAATGGAAACTTCTGGTTGCGCTCTACGACGTTAAAAGACAAAATAAAAACGCGTCATATAGAGACTCGAACTGTATATTTTGTAAGCTCTATGTTGTTGTTACCGCGGGTTACGCGTTGTATCGACAATTTTCGTTTCGTTTCTTCTCAATGATCGCTTACGAGGTTCTTTTCGCTATTAGCATATATACATACGCATACGTGCACTTATACCGACATTCACCAGATGACTCGATGAAAACATTCACTTCTAGCGACTGCATCGCGTCCCCGCGCGCGCGCGCGTACGAATTTCGCCGTGGCTTTAAGGATATACTTAACCAAATTGCACGTATAGCGACGGTAGCGGTGGTGGCTTGGTCATAAAATAATGATAATAATAATAACGGTAACACATTTTTTATTTTTTTTTTCTTCTTTACATACACACATACAGACATACGCGTGCCCGAAATTATACAGTTCACGCGAGGTGGTATACGTATACGTACCTCCTCACCGTGTTGTGCATATATATATATATACACGCATATGGAGCAAAATCCTAATTGTATGACGCCGCCCGCAAGTCTAATCAAAACGTTTGAACAATGACCTAAATCGTATGTTTGCACATCTGTCTATGTGTATAAATAAATAAGGTTGGGTTTGCGGAGAAGGTTCAAGAAGTGTAAATGGAGTTGAGGAAAGTCTCGTTGTGGAGAAATTTATATGATGAGTTATTTTTAAAAACTTTAGAAAAAGGATAGGATTCTATACCAGATAAACTCCCCGTGGTATTATATATATATATATAACCGTTATATAGTACGTAACCGATTTTTCATCCCGATTTCAAATATCAAAACTATAAAACTTGAGCTTAACCTAATATTTATATAACAATCTTCGACCAACAACAAATCGCAGATCGAATCACAAACATCTCCGCGACGTTGTTATTTTTCTTTCCCTCCCAAACATTCCCTATCCCTATATATATATATGTACCCGTCTTCTCCCTCCTTATACACTACACGTCGCGTTCCCCGAAGCACCGGGCGGCACAGGGGTTGAAGGCCCTCACTACGCGAGGGCATTACCTCCTCCTCATCCTCCTCTTCTCTCTTTCTCCCCCGTATATACATACATTACCGAGACACGCGGCCGGCACACGCACAGGCCCACCCATACGGGGCCCAACTCGCGCGCGTTGTCAGTTCCGGCGGAGAGAGAGAGAGAGAGAGGGGCCCAGTGTACATGCGCGCGCGAGAGCATATATATATATATACACGCGTCAGTCGCGTGCCGCGCGCGACCGTTTCACTTTTTCCCTCTCTATACCTTCTCCCTCTTCGAGGTTCTTCTTATATACTTATTCACCTTATAGCGGACGAACGCGGTTGAGTAAGCGAATGCGTGTATATATGTATATGTATATATGGGTGGTGTATGTGTCGAGGCGTTTGGGTTTGGATGGATGCGAACGCGCGGGGTTGGTTGTGGTGATAGATCACTGCGTGATGGATTTTTTTTTTGATAAGGTGAAGTATATGAGCTGGGATATGTAGTTGTTTTCGAATTGAATAAATTTCAATGTATATATAAGCCACTGTATGTATAGTTATGTTATAAAACAGCAATTAACTAATTTATTCGTCGTTTTTTTAATAGTAACAAATTGATGGACAAAAATATTACAGAAACCTATAGATTTTGAAATTTAATAATCTAAGATTTTTTGTCTTATACTTAATAAAACACCAATATAACTTCTTTACGGTAGTTCTATAATCAATAACTTATTTTTATTTTATTTGATAATCTTCTATACATTTACAGTGCAACTAATCGAATATTTTCTGATTATATAGCATCCATTCCAAACCAAACTGAGATCAGTTCACTCTCACATCGCACGAATAATTAACCAACCGATCTTCCTCCAATTATATCATCACTTCGACCGCTTATACCCCCGATATCAAATCCTCCAGATCGAAATAACCACATCCTCGATCACCATGCATAAACCTTATTGACACGTGTGTATATATATACATCGATTTCGATCAACATTATACCTTCGCTCTCCAACCACACCACACATGCAACAGCAGCAGCAGCAGCCGGTCTACTCTCACTTCTTTCCTTTTTTCCTTTCAGTATACGTGTGACTGTGTGGAGGCGCGAACGTCGTATCTTATCTTAATACGAACGCGCGGGGAATGCCTAATGAGGCTTAATTCGATTCATTTCTGTTTACGCCCATGCGCAGGCGTTACATTTCGCACGTTTATATAAGCCAGACCCATGCGTCTGTGTGTGTGTGTACAGATTGTGCGAGTACGCGCGTAGATTTTGGCTGTCTCAATGTGTATATATATATATATATATATATGAATGAATGAATGACGCGGTTACTCTGTTATCATTATATTATTATAGGCTCGAGTGTATATAGAGCAGATGTGTGTGTGTTGTTTGTTTGATTATATAGAGCGGATGTAAAAGGTGGTTGATTGTATATGGGGATAGTTCGCGAACGTTTAAACAATGAGTGAGCGTTTTACAGTATTGACGTGAATTTTACGACAATATGAAACTATACTTCCGGGTTGATAACAAAAATCTTGTTTACAGCGGATACATTTATTACATCAATGAAAGACCTCTATATTTGATTTCTAACGCATATTTAATATTCTATACTTCAAATTACTCACGCGTATAAGTAATAGAAATTATTTATCACACGAGATTAACATTTTCAGCTGAAAATTATTCAAAGCCTCACTCGGACAGTGGATGCCACTTCTTATATGTGTATATAGTTAATAAACAATATATCTTTCGCGAGCCACATTGTACGGATAAGTGGCGAAGTTAAAGGGTCAGACATATGCCCGTAATTATGTACCTCCTTCCCTTCGTCTGCATTTCGCGAACTTTAATTGGCTTTTTTATAACGCCATTCCACGACGGCAGCAGGGTTGACTCATTACCGAGCGATTATGGCGTACATCGTGCGGTTGTCTTTCTCTCTCTCTCTCTCTCTCTCTCTCACTCTCTTTTTTTAATTTATATATGTACATGCTTGAGTACAGTTCGCGGACGCGAAGTCATTCGCGGCATTGGGCGCCGACTGTAATTCATTCGTTAATTAATAAGTTATACGTTATTAATTAGATAATGCAGGTAAAATCTCGCGGCGATCCATCATGTCGGGTAACTGTCAGCGACTGTTGCGTGTGTTTTTTTAAGGGGGATCGAGGGAAAGAGGTTGCTCGTGGTTTGACTTTCTTATTAGAGATTTTCAGTCGATGATTTAAATTGGCTTTTGGATATTTTTACTGTTATATGTATAAGATGTATACTTTGATTGATAAAAAAAAATTTTTAATATATACGTGTTTACTATTAAATATAGTTTTCATCGTACAGTGTTTTTCGCATGAACTTTATTTGTTTAAAATACTCAAGAATAAACATATTTCAAATAAATCTTACATTTTTAATATATATATTGTAAGTAAATTATCAACTTTTTACTATACATTAAACAAGAAAAATTCTCATCTGAATTTATACACTATATTTCACGCATTTTATAAATATGAAAAATCATTTTCAGAAGATATTCGAGACCAAAAAACAACACTTTTCACAACACTTTGGTGACACAAAAATATGGTAGATTTTTTTTCTACACCTTTGGTAACTGTTCAAAATTCCATTCACTTTTCAATCAAGTCGAAAAATTCCGGCAATTTATCCTCGCATCGACACTTCAATTACCAATCAACATTCTATACCGTCGAAAAATTCGCGCACCCCTCGTTACAAACTCCATATACCCATACCTATAATATCCATCCGCCAATCGAAAAATTCCCCAGACGGCGCCTGTACCGTAAAAACCAACGCGTGCACTTCTCCCTCTCTTTAATTTCCAAATCTCAAACCTCGACTCAAACGTTCGCCGCCGCTGATTTAGATCCTATCCATATACATATATACGGCTATACTCGTATATAGACTCCGAAAAACTTCCGCACTGCGACTCTTTTTCTTTTTTTTTTTTAAATCTTTTTACTGCGCAATATACACTTGGGGACGGCAATCATCGGTTTTTGCCTTCGGCAGGGCTGGCGGCCGGCGCGTGTCGCGCTAACGGCACATATATACACATACACCAGATGCGGAATACATAAGGCTGCAGTATATAGCCAGTAGCAACAGCAGCAACAGCAAGAAGATTAATGCGACAATCGATTGCGCTCTTTTTCTCTTTCTCTCTCTCTCTCTCTTTCCCTCCCTCTTTCTCTTCCTCCTCTCGATTTCGCTTTCGCTCCTGCAAGCTGTGCGCGCACGCGTCTTATACACACGTACAATCGGGTGACATGTGTATATATATATATATATATACACATATACACAAGCGCGTGCGGCCTGAATATTTGCCGATGTCAATTCTTCATTAAACGGCCACAATTACCGGACGCCGAGACGGTTTTTCCTCTCTCGAAGCGCGCGCGCGCGCATGGCTGAATTAATGCGTGTCAGGTGAGAGTCGGTATAATAATATCCGCAAGTGCGCGTGGCCGTTTTATATAAAAGAGCGCAACGGCGCGACGCGACGACGATCGCGAGATTGCGATTGCGATTACGCACGCGACTTCTTCCCGAGAGAGTACAAAGGGGCGGAGCGGTATGTGTGTATACATATATATGTATGTATATATGTATGGATGAATGTATAGGTTTGTGTGTCGTGGATATGTGGTGTGTATGCGATGGATGAGATCTATATAGTGAAGGACGAAGGAGGTGATGAACGGTTCAAGTATATGATGAAGTCGAGCATGAGGGAGTCTCGATTTGGTATAATGTTGTTTTATTTTGCAGGTGGCTATTGATGAATCTAATTGTATATTGATGGCGTTCTAGTATATAATGCTGAGTTTTATATTTATCGTTATTAATTTTACTGTTATAGTTTTATAATCGACAGCAACAACAATTATCATTTATAACTCTTACGGAAAATCGAAGAAAAAAACAACAGCAACAGCATACTATAAAAATAAAAAATTTAATAAAATGGTGTCTCCCTATATACGTCAGGTGAACTTTAGAAACCCTGCATGAATATACATGTACGAAGAATAGAGCATCACATCTACAGCCAAAGTCACGTACATGTAATAGAGACATCTCCCAGATTGATCTTTCTAGCCAAACTCTGATCCCGTATCAATTTCATCTCGGAATTCTTCCTATTATACTCCCCTCCTGAAAATCCCCAGCCCTCAGTCACCTGGAACAGTCACCTTCTCTCTGCTATATATATATATACGTGTCGCCACATATATCCGACACCTTTTCGCCCGCCCGGAGTGAAAGCCCTTTCTCTCTCTCTCTCTCTCCTTCTCCTTGCTCCGATTGAAGACACCCAAAACCAAAAAAAAGGCAGGCAACCCAAACGCAAGCAGTCACTACTGCACCACGCGTGTGTTATCATCCCTCTCCCATCTTTCTTTTACTCTCTCGTCATAATCGACTCCTCTCTCTCTCTCTCTCTCTCTCTTTGTCTATAAGGTTTCCACGTATAGTTTCACGGTCGACGAGAGCCGCGCGACGAATCGTCGGTGCGGTGCTTCTCTTCGCTCTCGTTTAATCATGTATATATGTATATACAATATACACGTATATATACATACGCACACGGGGGCGAAAAAAAACCGAGGGCACATGTGCGCGCGAGCGAGCGAGTGCGAGGATCGGAGACCAGGTGTTGCGTGCCGTGTAGCCGCCACATCCAACGGCATATAACATCCAACCAGACGCGTGCACGCGTTCGCGGTACCGAAAACCTCACCAGCAGCGGCCAGGTTGTACGTGAATTAAAAGTCCGATTGGTGTGTGTATATATATATAGTCAACGGGATTGTTGTTGTTGTCGTAGTCGCTGGTGCCGTTAGAGAAAGCGTATAACGATCATGTGGGAGAGTACGAGAAAGAGAGAAAGATGACGGATGGTTGATGAGCGCTGCCATCACACGTGATGGGTTGTATTGAATTGGGGGTGTGAGTGTAGTAGTAGTAGACGAAGGAACAGTTGGATTTTCGATTATCGCTGTTGTAGAATAGAGAATATGCCGATCGTCTGGCATAGGGTGCGAAGGTGTAAGTGGTTCAGAGGTGATCTCTGCGCGCTGCGCTTTGTTTAGGGGTGATGACGTGTGTATACGAGATCGAGTAAGGAACAATGATATATCGGAAGTATTGAATTAATATCTCCTCGAACATTTTGAATTATAACACGGGACCTTCCAGTTTTAACAGTTATTTTGAACGATTCCTTGCTACACGCTGTTAGGAAAATATTTATTAAATTTGAGAACAATATATCGGAAGCAAATTAATGTACAAAATTATTGAAAATAAAAAATATGTTTATGTTAGATTTTATAAAAGTCTATGATAATTCATAATTTTTAGTAATGAAATTATTAATTTTAACATTCGCAGCTATTTTTTTAAATTTCATAATTTTAAGAATTTTCTTAACAGTGTGTTTATATACATATATCAATACAAAAAGTTATGTACCTATCGTATTCCTCGAATAAAAATATTATCTATAATTTCATAACGATAATACAGGAACTCCTTATACTATACAGAGAATCTATATACTTATGCATTACCAAACCTCCGCTATTCTCTATACACAATAAATAAAAAAAAAAAAAAAATGAACTACCTTTGTCAAGGTGACTTCCCCTTGAGCGCTTGCTCCAAATGAACGTATAGCGCGCGTATACACAATAGACGCTGCACCAACATACACGAGCGCCCGTTCCCTAAAAAAGGGCCAAAGCGCCTTCTTCTCTTCGAAAACCGACGAAAAAAAAAGAAGAGGAAGAGAAGAGGAAAGGAACCGCGAGCCGCGTGCATTCGCCCCTAAAACTGCACCCGCGCGGTCGCTGCCCTCTTTCTCTCTCTCCCTTGAAAACAAAAAGTGTGTATATATATATAGAGAGAGAGAGACCTAGAGCAATTTGTAAAGCAAAAAGCCAGAGCTCCGCGCCCTCGTAAATCTTCTGTCGCGTATTCGCGCTCCTATATACTACTGCGCACCTACGCGCAGGAAATAGTGTTCGCGCGGATGCAAAAACTGTGTCCCTCTCGCTCTTATGTATATATGTATTATTCAGCAGGTCCGCGAAAGAGTAAGAGAGAGAGAGAGAGAGAGGACTGCACCTAACACCGTAAGCGATTTGAGAGAAAGAGAGAGAGAGAACGTACACGGGGTGCATGCACCTAGCGGGGCAGCTGCTCTTCTCTCTCTCTCTCTCTCTTGTTTCTCCGCCTTCTTCTTCTTCTTCCTCGTCGAGTTTTGAGCCTTCTTTAACCGTCCCGCCCGCTTCGCGGTCTGGCTTAGAGCGAGGTATGCCGTGCGCGAACGCTGCGTGTGAATGACCGCTCGATTGCATAGGGGTCTAGATTTTGGGGGGGAGGGGGGAAGAAGGAAATGTGTATAAGGAGCGTGCGCGAACGTGCGTGGCTTTTGATCCGCTTCATTTTTTTTTTGTTTACAGATTTCTGGATTTTTCTGGTATTTCCGAGTGTAATATAAGTGGATTTTAATTTTAATGTTAGTAGAGGGAACGTTTTTGGCGAGTAAAAAGGTGAGACAGAGATGTTACAGACTGGGCCATTAAGGAACGAGCGTTTTATTATCTGAGGGTTGAATCGGTGAATCCGTTTTGGTGTTGTTTTTACAGTGTAATGTGATTGATTGCATATTTTATTTTTTTTTTCATTAATTGTATATTGAAATATCCATAATTGTTTATGGTTATAGCACGAAAAAATAGATTCAATGGTAAATTATTTTTATATAAATACCGCAAAACTCCGAAACATTAAAAATCACTTTACATCAACCCAATCACCCCAATAATTTTCCAATTAAAAATCCTCGCGTATACGTATCTTTCTTCTTATATATACCACGAGGCAATAACAATCTCCTCTCGTCTCTCCATCCATCTCATTTATACTCTTCTGCCTCATCTCTTTCTCCACACTCCACCTTGCCACTTGGAAAAGTCGTTAAAAGCCCGGCTGCACCTCACAGAATATATATAGGTAACGGCTTGTGCTCGCGCGCCGGAAAGTGAGAGGAGAGAGTAAAACAGCAGCAACGGCGGCGGCATGGCTCGCGTGCGGTGCGCGTGCGCGAGGAGAGAGAGAGAGAGAGAGAGGGCCCCGGTGTTGGCGCGTGCCAGAGCGCGTGCCGTCCCTTCTCGATGCCCCCGGCGCTTTGACATTTTAACCTGCTTGTGTGCGAGTGAGCGGGAAGAGAGTTGTGCGCTGTATTTTTATGGGCTGTTGCGTATATGAGGGTATGTGTGATGCGGGGGAGAGATAGAGGGGAGGGAGAGCGAGAGAGGTGGAATTTTTAGGAAAGAGAGAGAGAGCGAGAGCTATGGTGATTTGAAATTGATTGGGATTTTAGAGAAGGATAATTTGTTGGTACTATAAGCTTATAGGTAAAAAATCACATAAATATTGTCGTAAAATTTGAGGCTTTGCTTAATTGTGATTTTTAGGTTTTAATTCTAATATACCTATTCTCTCAATCTAGGAAGTGATAAATAGTAACTATATTCAGAGTTAAAAGTCGTGCACTGAATTCATTATTTTAAAAAATCAGTATGCTCTTCTAAAAATAATAGCTCACTAATACAGTACGACCTTTAACTACTGAATTTTTTAACACCTGACATTCAGAAAATAATTAGATGCTGCGTAAGTACATCTATATAAAATTAAACCCCAATAAACTATATAACTTTCCAAATATTTACATCCCTCATCTTAAAAGCCCTTACAATTTTATTCGTACGAAAAAAAAAGAAATTGATAGATAACAAACCGTGAAATTAAGAAGCGCTCCAAAGCCTGAAAATAACCCTCGAGAGTATGACGAATCTTTAGCACGCGCCCTCGCGTTTAACGCGAGCGGGAGCATATCAAACAAAGCGATTTTATTGATTCCTCGGCGTATACGCGCGCGTGTGTACAAGCCCATCGTGAGTCGGAGGATTTAACACGTGCGCGCTCTGAAACAAACAGACGCTGGGGCCATAGATCATCTTGACTTCGATAAAAGGGAGAGAGAGAGCCGCACGAGAGCTAATCAAGGTAGCCACCGGGATTTCAAGAGCTTTCTTTGATTGTGGGCGGGCGATGAATACAAGCGTAAATCATGGAGGTATACAGTTGGGGTTGTATACGCAGTTGAATGTTACTTATATATAAAATGGATATTGAAAATTATAAACTCTCGACTATATATGTCTATGAATTTTTGAGTACGGTTTTATTTTATTATGTTAATGCATATGTAGGTTGTATTAGATAACTCATATCCACATTAATATAAAATAAAAAAATAACGACTAAAAGAAATTACCATTTTTACAATTTAACGATGTTTATCACAGAATTATTCAATCTACATATAAAATTTAAGCTTAAAAATTCACCACCCCCCTCTCTACCCCTAAAAATACAACAACCGACCCAATTCCACATCCCCTCTCAGTTATCCCCGCGATTATTCATCAAAACATCAACCAGAACCCTCCACCTCCCGTAATTTCCAACAACCCAAGCCGATCCTCTACACCAATCCCCGCCTCTCACCCTCCTACGACCAGGTGAAAAGACCCCGAAAGAAGAAAAAAAAACACGGAACCACCACTCTCTCTCTCTCTCTCTCTCCCCTTGTAAACGTGAAAATTAAACAGCCGAGCGCATCCCTTCGTCGTCATTAGCGCAATCAAGACTCTTCGTCCCCCTGCGTAGCCGCTGCTGGCTCTCTTGAAAACCAAAACGGCAGTTGGCGCGACTGCGTATACATATATATATATATATACTATACTATACTATACACACCTACCCCCGGGAAAACCGCGGGAGCGTGTCCACAGCATGTGTGTCGTCCTCCTTCTCATCGTCGTCGTATATATAGTTGACGATAGCATCGACGCGTGCATGCGCGTGTGTGCGATTGAGGGGATGCGGTTGACTGCGGATGGCCGGATGGACGGGTATATATATATACGGACGGGGTAATTTCGGGTGAAAACGCAAATTGCCGCTTTTATTGGGGGGGTTGCTGAGGGGGGAGAGGTATATATAGAGTCGCGCGCGTGCGGGGGTTTACGATGTTTTGCTTTGGAGGGAGGAGGGACGATGTAACGGTGCGCGAGTGCTAAGGTTTTACTCGTGCCTGTGATTGCGAAGATTTTTGAGGGATTTCAGGGTAGAAAAGCCTGATATTTAGTAATATTTTATAATTGTTATTGTATAGAGAATAATAGAAGTAGATTATACTATGCGTGTATTTTCATTTGGATGTACATATATATATATATCTACTTACCATACGACTGAAGCTATATGTGTATAGAAGCATTTAAAAAGTCTTACACACCGCATGTTTGCGTCTCTTGCAAACGGTTTTGCATTTGAATTGAACCGTTATGGTATCAAGCGATCGGTCAATTGAAATTTAGTAGCGTATAGCCTTGAGCAATCTTTAAATAAAACAGCTGGCATTAGAGTACCGTTAAAAGCTAAAGGTGTTTGATTACGAATTCCACCCTTCTATTTAAGATTTTAAATGGCAGAACGCTTGTTAGCGTATAAATTATTTATCTTCAAGAAACCGTTAGATCGATACGACATAAAATTTAAAAAACTTTTGGCGGATTGTCCAAGTTTTAGTTTGTGATCCAATAAAGCCAAATACGTATATGCAGATTAGTTTTATACAAAATGTAGAAAAATTGAATTGATTGTAATGTTATTGATTATATTAAATAAGAATTCAATGAATTTTTTTACAATATTGATTAATTATCAAATAAATTGATTTTTTACGTATATATTAATTTTCATAATAAAAGAAAACAATACAAAACATACTGCTGTATATAAGTTAGTAAACATTAGCCAAACCGAAAAAAAGACGAAGAACGCCCGACGCAGGCAAATTAATACACTCAACTTCCATTACGCACCTCACGTCGGTGCCCTCACTCCAAACCACTCTCCTCTCTTTCTCTCTCTCTCTCTCTCTAAACAGGGGCCCATAATAAGGAGGCACACGAGTCAATTCTCCTCGCGCGCAGCGGTGCGGGCGTACGCACACACACACACTGTTATAACCCATCCTTTTTATAACGTATTACGTATGTATACATACATATATATACACGTATATAGCTAAGGATGGGGGTGACGGCAGCCGGCCAACCGCCGATGGTGGCGGTGTTTGAATGCGTAATTTTTTAATTTCCACGCAGAGAGAGAGAGAGAGAGAGAGGGCTTTGACCATCCGTGCGGCATCGTACCACCTGCTCACTCTCTTACTCGCTCGTGCGGTGTATATACAGCGAGAAACGGTCGAAGGATTTCTCGATGCTTATCGACGATAAGAGGAGAGTGAGGGCTCACGTGTCTCCTTCGAAGAGAGAGGGAGAGAGAGAGGGAGGAAGGGAATGCAAAGGAGGCGAGGGTTTACGAGGGGTGCGAGTGTTTTGTCGAAAGAGGGAGAAAGAAAGAGAGAGAGAGAGAGAGGAAAGGTGAAGGCGGTAGCTCGATGATTTAGGTGATTTTCTTCGTAGGCGCGTGTACGAGTGTGTGTGTGTGATGCGCCGCGTAAGGGGAAATCGCGTGCAAGGAGGGAAGGAGAAGGCGTGAATTGGGATTAACGGCAGATTTTTTATTGACGTTTTCAGGATGATGTGTGAGTGTATGTGTATGCTGAGTGTGTTTCGAAGGTGATTTAGAAAGATGGGTTGGGAGTTGAGTGGAAAAGGTATATAATGGGAAATGTTTATTGGAGTTTAGGATTTGGGGTGATGATGCAGCTGGATGATGTTCAAATGGTGTACATGATAAAAATATTAATGATAGAAATAACGTTTGATTTGGAATGATCTTCTTTGCATAATTTTATTTTTTATATTATTTATATACCTGTCACATATTTTTATATTTTATTCAAAAGGCAGGTATAAATTTTTATATTAGAATGGTTGTTCACAGGTGGATTTTACACATTTGCTAATTACGTGGAATTGTGACTTTTATTTTATTATTAATATAATCATATATCGTATTTAGTTTTAAGGATTTAATATCCCTGAAAAAATTATAAATATAAGATAGGAGCATTTTGGAGTACAGCGATAATTCTCTTAGCAAATGATACAGTGATTGTCAAAGATTTTATTATTAACGTGCTCCTAATAATTAATTTAATTCTACCAAATACCATTAACGTTTTATATACAAAATAAAAAAATAAAGTACATCACTAGGAAATGATCACTAACAAGTATACAAAATATTTCACGCGCAGTGTGACACAGTTTTCACTGCTTCCTTCTTCAACCCAATAATATATAATGTAACCCCCATTTTTGTAACAGATTACAAAAGCCCACACACATATATATACCTCAAAACACAAAAACATCCGAAAACGCAACGACTCAGTTCCTCCAAACCACCTCGTGCATGTCTCTTCTCGCACTTTCGATTATTTTCCATACTTTTGCATATACAGAGCCCTATATAACCACCACCCCGAACGCGGCCACGCCACAATAAAACGTGCCTTATATACATTATAATATTGCAAGAGAGCCGCCACACGCAGCTCTCTCTCTCTCGTAACGTATATATATATATATATATATATATGTAGTAGGCGATAAGCGTCGTTAATGGGCGGAAGCATCTCGGACAATGCAGCGGAGGAAAGAAAGTGCAGCAGGAGCAGTATAGCAGCAACTCACACACTGGTGCATGTGGATCGCACAAAGGCAGAAAAACAGATCCGTCGGTGAGAAAAGGACCCGTAATTGCACGCACACGAAAGGAAGAGGAGAGAGAGAGAGAAGCAAGCGAAGCTGAGAAAACTGCTGACGTCCGGTCGCGAAGAGAGACGAGGATATATGTGCGGCTGTGTAATGTGTTCGAGTGTAGAGGCGTGGACCGAGTTTTGAGAATTCTGAAATGTCGTCGTGATGATATGTTTTTTTTTATAATCGTACCATTTGTTTAAATTGATGTAGTGAGATAAAAAAGAATAGGTTCTAGAAGAGTAGCCATCACGTGTACGAAGTATATGCGTGTATATGTGTAATGTTTTCGATAAATCTACAAAGAGTAGCAATTATAGGCATAGACCGATGTTCTATTCGGGCCAAGTTTTAGATAAGCTTTATATGTAACTGCATATGCGCAGTGTTCATTGCCATTTACATCGTTTAAAAACCGGTTGCGATTTTTGCAACCTTATATTTTGCGCGCATGCTTTAGAGGAATTGTGTTATCGTTTTGAAAATAATGTATTTAATTGTTCGGGTCACCTCGTTTTGTATAATATGTGGTATTTTTATACATACATATATACATATACATATTTTTTTTTCGTTCTTAATGCATTTTAACATTTATTAATGTTTTCAAACTTTTATGAAATGTTGTGTGTAATTTATTGAGTAGACATGCGATTAGTAGATACTCAAGTCATTTCACATTGAGTTCACACCAAAAAAAATGCATTTGACGTTCAGAAAATAAAAATAAAGAATAAGAAAAATAAGAATAATTTTATTATGACCGAGTACTATCGTCTCTTGTGCTCTATCAAATAAATATACACGTTTAAATGCATAAAATACATTACATATAGTTTTGTTTTTGTCGTCAAAAGACTTGAAAAAAAAGATAAAAATATATACAGCAGTCAGAGAAGGTTCAATAAAAACACAAAAAATGCTCAAAAATTACGCAAGCACTGTTGCAAACATTGTAGAAACTATTACAAATATAGATAGACTTATCACAGAATGTTTTACTAAAATATTAAAATATGAATTTACTTTTTTATAAAAATTACTACGAAATATACTTAGCTTCTATTCGTAACATTTCATTGTAAACCATTACATTTTAATCTCTTTTTTTTACCAAAAGTCTGACTCTCACTTAAATACAAACGTTTTCGTACACCTATATATAATATATGTTTCAACGCGCCATTTAGCACCCGCAAAGCACAAAGCCTCTTTTTTCAAATCATCAAACTTTCACACAGCCGCACACATCGCATACAACATCATTTCAAACTTTTTACTCCAACATCCGCTACCGATATACAACAACAACAACAACAATAACCACAGACACGAAACCTCTTCTCTTCACCTAAAAACCTCTTCGCACCCTATATTTCTCACTGACACGCGCGTGCGCAATCCATTGACATGTTATATATGTATATATATATAACATCCCACAGCGAGAAGTCAATCCAGTGAACAAAACATTTAGTGGGTCAAGGCTCACGACGGACAGGACCAAAGAGAGATTTCGCGCTTCCTTCGTCCTAAATATAAGGGCCACACGCGACGGCATCGTGCAACAAGTTGCAAGCACTTCCGATCTTGCGAGAGACTGCACACGAGTGCACTGCTACACTTTGCATATACACTTTAATCGCGATGAATGGAGAGAGAGAGAGAGAGCGAGCTGTAGTGGTTACGAAAAGTTTTGCAGCGTTTTGGGAGAGTGTAATTTGGCGGCTGCTCCTGCTGAGGGTCTCCGGAAGAGATGGGTTGCGATATATATATATACATGTATATATACATATATTGTTCCGGTTGTTGAATGATCGCGTATAGGTCGAGTAAATCGTTCGATAATTCAGATGCTTTTGTGAGAAGATCGTGCTTTTGTGAATTGTAAATGGTTATTTTACGGGTTGGTGGTGCAATTATTAATAAGGGTAGTTTTATAGGTAAACGAATTTAGATGTGACGTTTTATGTGGAATCGCAGGAAGTGGCAGGTGAAAATAATAGGCCGACAAGTAGTTTTAAAAGAGATTGTACACTTT
>JAWWEQ010033745.1:0-21294 GCA_035583055.1 Torymus tubicola
CCCATTTAAACATACAAAAACCAAGGTTTTCCTTATTAAAAAAAAAACAAAAAAAAAAAAAAAAAAAAAAAAGGACTTATGTCGTTATGCCTCGGAGCCACAGATATACGTGAAAATTGAGTAAACCG
Source organism: Torymus tubicola (assembly GCA_035583055.1). Classification (NCBI taxonomy): domain Eukaryota; kingdom Metazoa; phylum Arthropoda; class Insecta; order Hymenoptera; family Torymidae; genus Torymus; species Torymus tubicola. The sequence continues at coordinate 129 of JAWWEQ010033745.1, forward strand.
TGATATTTCAGATACATTGCAGCATTGAACACATAAACACAATAGGCGCAGTTGACACGCAGCTACAACGAATTAAGTAATCGACGTATATAACTCACTTCCCCTGACGTATATACCGTACGGGTAAGAATTCAGTATATAGGCATGATAATAATGTTGTCGTTGTCGTCGTCGGCGTGCGAATTATGCCGCAGTCCGGCTTCTTCTTATTTCGTATGCATGGATGTGGCTCAAGGAGAGTCCACCGATATTAAAGTGGAACTTTTAGTTTTTCTAGATCGCCGGCGGCACTGTGTGTTGTGGTATATATATAGGTACCACGATAATATGGCAAGGTGAGATTGATGAATTTTCATGTGTTTGGAAGAAAGCTCAAATACGATAAGTGGGGGGAAGTGGCAAATTTTCAGCGTATTACAAACGTTGTATATGCGGACGTGATTGAGATATGTGAAAGGAAATTAGGGGGTTGTGGAATATATTCGGTTGGTGAAATATTTTCTTTTAATATTATTATGGTAATTTGGTCGGGGGAACCATTATAGGAGTTTGGTGACAAACGTTTAGTATTTTGCGCAAATGATAATTGTAATGCATCGTGTGAAGTTTCTATTCATTAAAATGCAACTCTTAGGTGGATAAACATGAGATATATCGAACATTAACGTATGGTCTATTACCAATGTTGAGCTCGGAATATTTTTCTCAATATAATGACTCACGGGGTCAATCGTTGCAATTCGTCGAGCAAGTTTCTTTGTCTTTGCACTTTTTTTTTTTAAAAGAATGTCTTTTAAACTTCCGGAATCAAAAGACTATACGCGTACATGTGAATATGTAATAAATTTGTTTGCGCCATAACTAGAAAAAGATATGAAGCTAAAATTTTGCAGGTATATGTTAAGTATATTCTGAAGTTGGGTAAGTTTAATTTTATACTTAATCGAATAAAATTCCGTTGGTTAAAAAAAAGAAGAAAAATATTTTTAAAAAACATTGATAATATTGTTGTTTTGTTGCGGAGTTTGGACATCTGTTTATAGAAGTAGGTTATATTACTATTATTAAATAAGATAATACTTATAGTACACGCAGAAAAATGGTCCTTTAGCGGCAAAACGAATTCTGAAACGCTTCAAAGGATTTTGAAGCGCCTCATATACACCTTCTTATGTTATTTGTTTTCAAAGGCATTGATAGTCTAGTGGTTAAGGTACCCACGAAAACATTTTTTCAGCGGTTTTTTCACAAACAAATCATTAACCGCCAATATTAATTACAATTATTAAAAAAAAAAACAAAATTAATAGAAGTTACATTTTTTTATGTAAATAAAAAATGAAGAGGAATCCTCTTCGTGCAAGAATAATGAACTCTTAAAGCAAAAGGAAATAATTTTGACAGCTCAATCAAGATTATTTTCCTCTTGGAGTAAAAGGATTTCATTTGCCTCAAATGGATCTTTCTCTGCGTGTATTTGTAACCTCTGCCATCGACTGTTTGATCGACATTTTATAAAATATCGATTAATTATGTAAACGCAATATGCAATGTAAACTAAAATGTTTAAGAATTATTTTATAAATATTAAAGGATACACACACATAATCTATTGTAGTAATTAGTCTATTGTATATTTGTTTTGTTTTTTTTGTAACGATATGAATGAATACTGCATTTTATAACTACACGAAATCAGTTTTGCAAAGAAAATACAGTTATTACCAGTCAATTAAAAAAAATTTATTTGGTATAATTTAATTTCACTCTATGAGAAAGTATTTTACTAAAACAGTTAGTATAGCGCTTTCTTCAACCACTATTTACTATTTTTGTACTTGCTTCAATATAATATCAATTGTGCAACAAACTCACTGACCCATACCTTCTTTGTAATTGAAATATTAAATTAATTATTGCCATTAATCAAGTCTTGCAATTATAAATCAGTTTTTTAAACATTAAGTAAATAACATTCGGTTAATAATAATAATAACGAACCGTGCGTCCTGCAATGAACTACAAATAACTCCGCGCAGGCGAAAAACCATTTGCACGGATTTAATTCGCACGGCATTAGCAGTATCTCGTCAAAGAGCAAAATGTTATATGAATATAATTTATTTAGCTGGCGATGTTTCACTGCACCGCAGTACATGTAATAATGATTGCGCACGACGTGCCTGACGATTGCTAATGTCTCAATGAAAACACGTAAGTCGCGCATTTTGCCGCGGCGGCGTGAGAGAGAGAGAATTTCGCGTGACGAATTGACGCAACTGACAATGTCTCGGTTGCTGTGTTGCGACTTGTCAAATAAATCAAAATCGACATGACAATTATAGGTGTTCCACGACACTTTGGTACACGCGAGCCAAGCATTATCGCAGGTTGCTTTGCGTATAGCTACAACATTGTATTGGATTAGTAGTATTACAAAATGCTGTGCTTGTTTGAGATTTGTTTATAATTTTTCATTGCTTTTTTTTATAGTATTACGGTTTATACAGTACAGTTATGTTATGAGCTCGAAGTATTTTAAATGGAAGATTTGTAAAGTTATTTGCGTAGACATTATTAGTATCACTCATACATATATCAGCTTAAGTATTTTTTGTAAAAGTTTTTATAATAATTTCATTATTACTTTACTATAACTCAATTGATTTTACTGAAGGGATATTTATTTACATATGATTAATTTTAAAACTTTCACTGCTTCATAATTCTTCTAGGACTCTGAAAAACAGTTTATATGTAAAGTTTTAAGTGGTTAATTAAAAATTGTTCTGTAAATCACTAGATTAAGAAGATTAGAAAGTCGTAAATGTAGTTTTCAGTAAAAAAATATTGAAAATTTAAAAGTTATGTGAGTTTGAAGTTGAACTTAAGATTCACGAAAAATACTGGCAAAGGTGACATTTTTTGGTTGAATGAAAGCTTTATGGATGTAATGTTACGTTCATTATAGAATACTGTTTAACAGAAATATTCAATTACTAATATTATGAAGTCAATTGTGAAAAATAATTTATTAACAGAAAATTTTTAAAATTTATTCAAATTTTATAGTATATATAAATATTGATATACACTGGTGTAAGTCACGTTTGAACGCATTATAAAATAAAAATATTTACAAGTCATTATGTTCCATTGTGTTTGAAACTGCTCGCCCATCCCTTAACTCCCTCTTCTAAGAATCCACGGATGATGAGGCCAAACGTAGCGGCAAAGTAGCATGATACGAATTCGCAATCGTTATGTGCGGCTGTAAAAAAAATTTTATAAATTCGGTAATTTGAAATTAATACAGCAGTAAATACATAATATTTAAGTATTCTTACGGTCTCCAGCATTGCATTTGCGTAATTCTTCTACATAAGACTCCGACATGTTCGCTTGAAAAGTAATTATAATTTTTTAAGAAAAAAAGAGTAAATAAAACAAATATCATTGTACGATTAAGTTTAATTATACCCTTTTTCGTGAGATTTCGCAAATCTTCAATAGTATATTCGGGCATAAGTACATAATCCAATTCTGTCTTAATATAGCAGCCAGTGAAACACTTCCGTGTAGTTTCGTTTGCGTACTTTTCTAATTCCTCCGTAAAGTTCGCTGTCGTAAAGTCGCTTTTAAAAAAATCTAGATAAAAATAAATGTTTGATTAAGAACGTGCCTATATAGTGATTAGTGACTGGTAATTGTGTACAATACCTTCTGAAAAGTTGTATTTTCTAGCACACGCAAGCGTCTTTGGATTATAACTTAGTACGTCTCCCTACACAATTATTGTCGGTTTAAATAATAATTACAAAATTTCATTAATTGATATATAAGTTATACATATAAACATAATAAAGATTATGTGGATAGAAACAGTAATTCTATTTATTCTTCGTAAATTAAATAAATTAATTCTGAACAACTATATATGAAATTTAAAATTATCACTTTTGTGCCTATTTTCTTAAATCGTGATACTTATATTATATTCCAATACGTAAAAGTATATGAAAAATATCGATAGTTCTATTATTTCTATAATAATTCAAATAAACACAACACACCGTAACCCAACAAACTCCAACAATAGTGAAAGTAAAAAAAATTAACAAGTTCCTCATGTTGATATTATATATCACGACGTACTGTTCGCGTAAAGACTTGTTTACAGACTGAGGGAAAAAATATCTCGAATTTAAAGTTTATGCCATTCATCTAAATTACGATAAATTGTGGGACAAACGTAACTGAGTAATACTGATAAAGGTTATCAAAATTGTGCGGTTAGTGTAGCTTGGCCACTATATTGCTGACATAATTAACGCGTCTAAAAAGATGAGTTTTATATATTAAATGCTAAATTTACTGTAGATATAACTATTGAAAGAATTCAAATAGATTCAAAAATTTTTAAAAGAGAACAAAACCAGTAGGTATAAAGGTAAGTTGCAAGTTTATATTGTCACTTGTGTTTCTCGTATCTGACGGTATATTTTAAATACAGAACTTAGAAAATTACATCAAAATATTATTTTTGTTTCTAAGACCAATTTCTATTTTCGTGGTCAATTAGTCTTATCTTATCAAGCTGTACACGAGAAATGATGATTCTTTTATACTAATTACTTTCAATATCATTTAAATACCATTATTTTTTTAAATTTATAATTCTTTTATAAAATTCAATTTGCTGAATAAAAACAATCGAACAATGAACCATGCTCTTTGCAAGAATTAGAATATGGTAAATAAAGACAAATTTAACTGAAAACACAAATTATATCACGCAACAAAGAATATGATTAACGAGACAACCGAACAAAACGCAATCGATACGTTTGTAAATAAACCTCCACGCGTGAATTTGACCTCTATATTTTGATTCAGCGGAAGTTTATAACTTTCTCAGACGCATTGTCAAAAAGCCAGGATTCCATGTGACCTTTTGCGTCATAGGCAAAGGGAAGAACGTCATTACGAGAAAGTAAAATTTTCCGTTATTTTGGCTCACACTGCTGTAAGTATGCAAACGTACGCATATCGGTAGTTGACAAAATACTGAATTAAATAAGTATCAAACGATTGTTTCATGATATAATAAGAAATACACATTTCACCTTTGAGTTCTCCACGTGTATCCTAAGTTGTAGCTCAGACGAAAACTAGTTTTACGTCTTGCATAAATTAGAAAAAGTACAAGTGTTACACAATTACTTTTATTCAAATTCTCAATAAATATCATAATTTTTACAATGATTTTTGAATTTTTAAAACGCCGATCGATGACGTTAAATAAGTCACGTACCGCGTATATGGCATTTACAAGGATATAATCTTTCTCCAAAAACGAGACACGCAAGCTAGCAAGCATAATAATTGCTTAATTTTTGTTACGGACTACGTGCCGATTCGCACACTCGACAAACCCTACATAATCGAAAAAAGAAAACACACATCTTCGGTTCAATCTCATCTGATCCTCTTGGAGTTCCATATTGCTCAACGAAGATGACGTATATTGAAATTCTTTAGCGACTGAAAGACATATTTTATCATTATATATTTTTTCCACTTGACCGAAGAATACGCCTTTTAAAAACAATGAAATATGCGATTTCGGGAGTCGCACGTACAGCGCGCAATCAATTATACGATAATATAACGCAACGAGCGCCGCCTTTGTTCTGCAATATATAAGTAAGCACTGTACACGCTAATTTATTGTAATTGCTGCGTGCGCGCGCGCGCTTCTCAATTTACACGAACATTGTAATAGTTTTTCTCGCGTAAAAGCGTCAACATTATTTTAAAAATATGCTAATTTTATATCCCATGCTTCATCAATGTTTCAGCTCGGTTGTAAGGCTTTGATATTCAATTGATGCCTTCTGATTAGCACTTCTATTACCTTTTTTTTTATCGCTTGGATAATATGTCAAGGAACTACATTTCAGGCTAATAAAAGGGAAATTAACATATGCGGATTGACAAATCAGGTGTAATAAAATTCTTTATTATTTATCGTATATGAAATATATACATTTACATATAATTATTTTAAGATTAACCAAATACTCGTTAATTTAAGAAAAACGCTCCCTTCAACAAAGCCACGTGGAACTATTTTAAACCGTTACATTACAATTCATCACCAAATAATCTTCAACATTCCAATTTTATACTTTGTTAATAATCTCTCGAAATTCCTTATTCCACAAAAGGCAACCGCAAACACACACGAGAGAATTACAAACTTTCAATGTCAATTCTGGAAAGTGAACTGTCGTCGTAGTCGTCGTAGTCGTCGTGAATTTACGTAATCACTCAAGACTGAATGAAGCCGCCGCCGCCTCTCGCAGGCTATATACCGAAATTACCGGGGTATTTCGCGAGAAAAGTGGATCAGCAACAGCGGCGAGACGCTGACGTTTGTTGTCTCGCTCGTATACGTTCTGTATATATATATACTCTTGCGTGATATCTCCCGGGATGAAGGTCCTTCAAGGTCACCCGAATAATATCCAGGTCAAGAGCGCCAGCTGCGTGTGTGCGGAGAGAGGATTTGCGTATATATATACATAGTTGGGTGAAAATTAATTTTCAAGGGTGTGGTGAGAGTGTCTCGTCGTTGGGGTGGTAGTAGCTGTTGTTGGTGTGGAGGGCGGAAGGAAGGAGTTTGTAGAGGTGTGATTAATGGTATAGGGAAATGTCGAGGGTTGGCTCGGTGTACTGTAATAATTCGGGAATGCTGAAGTTGTAATGTTTCGAGATGTAGGTAACTACTTTGTTTACAGCACTTTATAGTGCATGTTAATATTATATACGGTTTGGTAGGTAATTTCATTATTTTGATAACATTTAGTAGATATTGAATATATATATATATTCGAATAACACCTTGGTATTTTTTACAAGAATGAATATTCAAATATTTTTGTTATCGTATTGCATAATAGACGAAATGTTTTTTTTTAACGAACAGGGAAGGTCGTGAACGATGTATATGGTTTGATCTTGCTGTCATTAACCTGTTAAAACGAAGAAAGCATCGTATTATTACCTACACGTTCCCAATTACAAGTAAACAAGCATCTTTTTAATATATTAATCAGATACCACGTAATGACAGCCTTCAGTATTCTTTAAAACGTTTATTGCTATTGCACTTGTCTCCACTTACTTAATCATCCTGCACTCCCAATCGAAACCTCATAAACGAAAAAAACATTAAATAACGAAATATCATCTGCCAATTGTATCGATCCAAAACATCACCTTGACCATATCCTCTTCATCCTTCGATCGACAACCTCACCTTCCTCGTGTATCTATTTTTATATCCTACACCAAACCCTCTTATAGACTATAAAAAGCCAGATTTTTGAAATTTCAGATCCCCCCATTCGCTATACGAGGAAAGAAAGATATATTTCGTCAACAGAACAACCGGTGAGATTGCGAAAATTCGTATCCGAAAACGGCTGAAACTCATGACAATCGGCCTTCGCCTTTCCACCGTATCCTCCTCTCAAAAAGTGTCTGTGTAAGGGGATATATAGAAGTGAAGTTGCATGCTGTCACCGTGTGGCGCTAGCTACCGGTGCAAATGTCTCTTCGGTTGAACTGATGAATTATGTCGGTACAAGTGTTTGGTTTCTTCGTTGATATGATGTTAACGGTGTTATGGTTATTGGGATAATTGGTTGGTTTTAGTATTAAAATTGCGATCCGTGTACTTCATTGCGGAAATACAAGTATATTAGAAGCTTTAACCACCAGGAATCGAAACCATATCGGCAGAGGTTTATTATTTTCTATTATTTATAGAACAAAGTACACAAAATTTTGATAATATCATCTATGTACAATCAATAAAACTTTCACAATTTTTGCTTTTATTTCAGCTTTTTAAAGCTTGTGGTACATTAACGTAATCATGACTGAGTTAAATTATATGAATAGCAGTGTTGAAGATAAATTTCCTCTGATATTGTTCATACAATAGCATATTTATATTACCGATCCTTAAGATTACCAAGTTATATGCACCAAATTAATTCCCCAAATAATATTACGTTATTATTCCTTTCTAATCCTATACAATAAATTTTTAACTTGCACGATTAATAAAAAAAACCTCTCCAATTAATAAACTCGCAGTATTACACACACACATACACGGTTCGCGTGTGCTTACGAAAACTTGACCTACGAAACAGAGAGCTGCAATCGTAGCCGTTCGTTGCATTTATATCAATTGCACTCCGCGAAACTGCTATATACACACACGCGATTATACTCCGAACTTTCGAATCAGATCTATGACGAAACTATCGCTTGTATATATACGAAGCCGACATTAACCACTGACTTGAACAAACGACCGATTCGGTATATCGATATATACATCTACACATTTATATACACACACAGAAACATCGGTTAATAATGTTCAACCAATTGGTATATACACACGCTAACCGTGCTGCTATCTCAAATCGGCACCAACAACGACGACTTGAGAGGTCAAGAACCTAAAAAGTACATTCATTGCCAGATATACACCTGACTATACATCTTGTACATACCACTACTCGCGGCATTGTAAATCATCCCACACTGTATGTGTGTGTGTGTATACACACTTACACGCGGCTGTTACAACTTGCTTGTATATAAAACTCGTCGTTCGGGAAGACGAGAGGGGAAAAGAGAAGGACCAAAGAAAGTAACGCCGTATACTAACAGGCGAAGAAACGGTGCCGCGTGTATGTATATATATATATACACGAGCTCGCAGCGTTTCCTTCGCGACCCTGATCTAGTTTTGACGAAGAGTTCGTCCCCCCTGTATATGTATGTATATACGCGAGCGTTTATTCTGCAGTGATCCTGGGAGAAAGTACGGCTGCTTGAGCACGTGGTTATACTGCTGTGACGTTGGCGCATATATATATATATATATATATATGCATGCACTGGTTGTGGGGAGGGAGGGGGAGATGCTGATGACCTTCGTTGTTTTTTTTTTGGAGCTGGAGAATATATATATATATAAGGTAACTTTTTTTAGTGGATGAGGGTCCTTTGATAGAGGTGGTAGATTGTATCGATAGTGGTAATAAGGTGACGAACGATGGTACCAAATGATTTTTTAATCAATATAAGTTGTAAGCGATTAGTTTTTAAAAAAGTGGTTAAAAATTTTGGATAGAATACTGGTTTTTGAACTAGAGAATATTAAAAAAAAAAGGTTAATACGAATAAATAGAGCGTTATCAAGATATAATTAAATAGCAATATATATCAACAACTTTCTCAACTTTCTGTGTATCAATTTATTAGTATATCAAAGTTCTTTTCGTCCAGAGTCTCTCGTAATCACAGGATTCTACAAATACAAAAGTAAACCACGTGCAATTTGAACTTATAACAAATACAAAGTAAACCACCGACAAAGATCTCCTTTTAGCAACAAAAACGAAAAAAAAACTTGTAGAAGAAACACCAGCACAGTCGACTTTCGGCGTGCCAAGCTCGTACGAGAATGCCGTCGAAGCGATCCTCCGAGCAGCCTTTAAATGCTACGACTGTGTAGTGCAGTGGTAGGAGAAAGGAAGACGACAACGGGAGGCCGGTGAAAGAGATCCTGGAGGTATAGTAGGGAGAGAGTACGGCAAGTGCTGCCGCTCTTGCGACTGATAGCGCAAGTTTCGGAATGATTCGTCGCGGCGCGCGATTTTTATGAAGTAGGTTACAATGCGATGCCAAGTGTGTTATGTGGATTTTTTTCTCCTTTTTTATTTATATATATATAATATTCGACGTGGTCTGGTGGCTCGGTGGTAATGGTATGCTGAGAGTAGATAAGGATTTTGAATTTTCATTTTAAAGAGGTGCTTTAATTCAATTAGATCTGGTATCTGCGGTATGAGGCTTATCGGTGGAAAAAATTATGACTGTGGGATTCGTATGGTTTTAAGGCTATTAAGGTTATTACTTATCGTTAAGTGATGATTGTAAATGAATGCATTTTTGGGTGATAAGTGGTCTGGAGATTCTGTAATGATAATAACAGTAAACGGTGACTTTTTTTCATTGGCCGAAAAAGTTTGGCAAAAAGCGCGGCGTGGAAACGGAGTTGAAGAACCTTTCTATGCCAGTCACCTAATTACTCGAAATTGAAGCTGTCGATCGAGGTTTTGATGGGAAGTGTTTGTAGGGACCATTTCCCAAGTGTCGATGTATAAGTAGGTCATGGGTATACGATCAGTGGACCAAGAGCATATACTTCCTGAAATCATCTAATATGTATATATATATATATATATATATATATATGTACTGTCACGTTATATATTTAACCATGATTATAAAGATATGGAAAAAGGGAAAAATATCTTAAGTATTTTTGTGTTTGCAAACTATTGCGTAATTTTCTCTTTCCTAGAAATCATGGAATTCTTTGGTCTGGTTCTTGCTAACAGACGTCATTTGTACATTATAGCGACGTACTGTCTTTTTGCGAATAGTTAAACGATCAGCCGTGTTGCTGAAAAATGATATCGAGGAATATTTTAGATTTATCGTTGAACTATTTACAATTTCATGATCATATATCACACGTAATTGGATCTCAAATTAAAAGCAATTTTTTAGTAACCATAAGTGTTAGGTGTACTGAAATCCATTTAATTTGCTTATACATACACAAACACATTCCAACGACGATTTTAAAATGCCTTATTTAAATCTCATCAATCTAATGTATATTTTTAAAATAAAATATATTTAACGTATTTTCCTTTTTACATCGATATTATAACTTACTATACGAAATAAGTAGGGTAATAACTCTAGAGGCTAATTATTAAATAAAAACGAATTTCATAAGATTAATTATAATACGCTCTATACCGACATTAAACGTGATCGACAGTTTCCTTTATTTTTCCCGCACCCGATGCTAACTGAAAGTTACACTTAGAAGGAGAAGAAAAAAAAGGAGTCTCAAAGTAAACAGCATTCCAAGAAAAGCACCACGTCCAGCGTATATAGCCAGGTATCGATGACAATCCTCAATTATCGCGGATCCGCTACTCGTCCGCGCGTGCGGCGCTCTATGTTGAGAGGAAGGCCACAGTGGCGGTGTGATTGGCCAAAGAGTAAACAAGGAGCGGAATCCGCACGATTATACAACTGGCTTCCTGGCGGTGGCAGCGGTGGCTTCTTCGTATACTTACTTTCGAAAGTAATAAAAGGACGAGATTGTTTTGGTTGAGGCCGCCCAATGGTCGCTTTAATACAGTAGGTGTATACATATATATATTTATTTATGCGTATTGTAAAAATCGAAATGGGTTCATGGAAATGCGCAGTTATGATTTAAATAACACGATGCGCGGCAATGCATGCATGCTTATGTTGGACGATATGCGTATAGCGTTTATTTTTTTTTTTTTTTTGGAAGACGTTACATAGTTTTCGTTAGACTTCGTGTGTAATATACGTTAATTTTAATAAGATGATAAATGTCAGATATGTGCCGAAGAGTATATAGATAAGTTGGATTGGATTATACGATGGTGTGGTAGTCGTTTGCTTCCATAAGTCGGAATAAATTAGATTCAAAGGTGAATTTTGGCAAGAAGCTGTGATAGATATATAACTGTAATTCAAATGTACCGTTGAATTATGAGATTGATTGCCATTTGGTATTTTCTAAAGGTTTATTGTATACTGTTGTTACTGAAAGGGCAATAGCCATAAAATTTATGCTAATATGTGGTGTTATGATGGTTCTTGATGTCAAGCAAATTTTAGTAGTCATAAATGAATACCGTTTTCGTTAGAAGAATCCATACATTTAAGAATTGATAAATTGATAAAAATTTATAAAAAATTTATTTATATTTATATACATATATTATTTTCAATAAATAATTCTAATAGCGAAAATATTTAAATTGCGCAATGTGACATTGTTAAATTACATTATTAGGTGTACATAAAAAATTCAAATTAGGCCTTATAAAATCCATTACTCAAATGCATATGCTTAGGCAAAGTAAGTTTTTATTAAATTAATAAATCATGCTAGAAATGGCAGATGATTACTGTTTGAAAAATGACCTTGAAAACGTGTAATCGAGTTTCTTGGAACATTTGATTTTCTTATTGGGACTCCTCATATTTTCACATTCGAAAACATATTTCGAAGTTTAAATAAAAGTAGTCATCTCTAAGCGCGCTTCGCGCGTTACTTTGGTTTTTATAACCTAGCAATCCATTACTCCCACCAACCAAATCTCGAATAAAATGATTTCACAACAAATCCATCATGTTTTAAAGATAGGATCTAAATGACTTGAAAGTAGATTCTTCTGACGAGATAGAATTAAATGTCAAATTCATACATTATCGTCATATCATTTATGTAAAAGTGAATAAATTAAATGCCATTGACTGATGTAAGTTAGTAAAGAAATCTATGAATTCTACATTATAAATGTTCGCTTTTTACACAGTGCACATTAATACCACTACCATTAATATGAATATTTCCACGAAAATTTTTATATTTTTCCTCTAAGTTACATAAAGCAATAACTTTTTACTTTTCAAAATTTATTAAATATATGCACACGGTATGGAATAATTACAAAAAAATTAAAAATAAATGCTCGATTTTGGTGGTTTCGTTTTATTGCTTCTTTATATAATGAATGGGAATTTTTTGACTTAAAAATTACCGTTTGAAAATAAAGTAATTTTTACATTTTTTTTCAAATAATATTTTAAAAAACTATAACTAAATGTATTCACTGTATTGCCTTCATATTTTTACCTAAAAATTCAATAAAGAAAATGATCCTTAGCAGGTTCTATGTGTAAAGAACCATTCATTTTTTTTCATTTATTATAATAATAAGAAGTTATATGAGAAAATACAGAAAGTTGATTTGTCAGATCTCTAGAAAGTGTTTCTTGGCTTTGACCATGTTTTTTTAAAGAATTTCTATTGTAACCATTTTTCATGCCTAATAATAAAAATCAAAATATTCTACAAGAAGTTTTTATTATTCTTTTAACGAAAACTTACTTAAAAAAAATTAAAAAATTTAATAAATTAAGTTATTTAGATCATAATTGTAATTGTATACATAAAAATTAAAATAAAATACTAATTTAGTAAAATATAAATAAGAAAACATAATATTTATTTTAATTGACACCAATACTCAATGTATGCCATATGTACAAGATTTCACAAATATCTACATTTCAAATGTTTAAAAAAAATTTTTTTAAATTTGAAGGCAAGTCTGTTTGATAAATTTTTTAAAGTTATATAAGTCATATTTATTTATTTATTTTATTTATATGGACTAAAAGCCCTTTATACAAAAATACAAATATATAAAAGTATACATAATGGTGTACATAGAATGACATAACAATCAAAGTTTCGCAAAGATAAAACACACTCAAGAAATTAATACTTAAAAACAAGGGAACGCAATGCAGATTTAAATGATGATAATTATTTAAATGAGTAATACGAGATGGTAGCAGATTCCACGATCTCTTTAGACGATTAAAAGTACAGTAAAAACCAAATGTTGATGAGCAAGTATTTTCCCTAAGAGGTCTGAAAGTGCGAAGAGTGTAAGAGAGATGACGCGATACAAATAAATTAGATAACTCTTCAGAGGGCAACAGGTTATTAACAAGTTTAAACGTCACAAGACAATCATAATAATGGTGTAAAGATATAATAGATGCAAAGAATCTGTAACCAACGAAAATGTTTTGTGGGACCTTTTTAATCGTGTACATTTATTTGAATAGTCACTAAAGAATATAACAATATTAAGCTTTCAAAGGCATCTTTTTTCACAAGAAAAAATTGAAATAGCAGAAAAATACGTAACACTAAGCAAAGAACTGTTTGAATTATATGATTCTGTGTGTAAAGTAACGCATATTTGAAAATCGCGAAAAATGATAAAAATAAGTGATACGTTCTCAATTCGCTTAATTCTTAAGATTTTTTTTACCGGTATATAACGAGAAAAAATTTACTACAGAAACGTGTCTCCAACTTTTGAAATAATATTTTGAATCTAAAAGAATTTTAAAAATGAAGCTTTTTTCAAGAAATCTTCATACGTGATTCGCAGTCAAAATTAAAAGACTGCTCAATATTTCGAGAAAAGATATTATTCCATTTTGAATTATACGCAGCTGCCAATAGATTTCATGTATATCTTTTATTTATAAAAATAATTTTTAACACTGCGATTGTTGTCGGAGTACTACATTCTAATGTAATTTGGTGCATTCTGGATATGAAATGTCATACCGAAAATTCGTTTAATAAAATAATATTTTACATCTACCCATATACTTGTTGAATACAGCTACATATAGTAAAACGCGGGAGTCGTGCGCCTATAGCAGCTTTTGACATACCAGCTATGAATGTGCAACTCTCCATAAAATTTCATTAAAATCACAACCCAAATATAGCAAACTCTCCTATAGCTCATATAGTTAAAAGCGTAATTTTCCTGTTACCTATATAAACCCGCACTTGTTTCCCAATCATCTCGCAACATACATTATAATCCTCGACATCCAATCAACTTTATAAGAGCCCCACTTGTTACCCGAACCTCACCTGCTACTATATACATCACGTGCCGAAAAATTACGTTTCGGTCCATTACAATATATCCACATATCAACGACGAACCCCACCTCCCCTGGACGTATACACACATATATTATACGAGGCCCCACTTCTCTCGCGCGAGCGCGGGGGGAATAGAGCGCTACCGCGACCGACCGGCCGGTTGAGAGAGCGGGTGCCAGCCGTGGCGGGCCCCAGTTATCGAGGAAACGGCCGCCGAGACGCGCGGCTCACCGGAGACCGAGTGAGGCGCTTTTCACCTCTTCCTCGTTCCGAGTGTGTATATATATATATGTATATGTATACACAGTTTATATACGACACGGTGGTCGTCCCCTTTCTATCTCCCTCGATTGCTCTTGTCGGTTGGTTGGGTGTGTGAAAACTGGCTGCATGGTTGCTTCGTGTTTATAGGGCATTGTGGAAAAGCATCAGGTACGTTGAAGGGGTTTTTTTTTTCTTTTTATTTGGGTTTTGAATTATTTTAGTGAGACGTGGTACGAGTTGCGGGTACTTGCGGTTGAGTGAAAATTTAGGTTTTTTTTATTGAAAATAATTTTTTGTAAGTTAAAAATTTGCTACAAGTGAAACTACGTTTATATTTTGACAAATTTTTTGGTTTTTGAAATATATTATAAATCGCGAAACGGTGTGAAAAAGAGTGTGAAGAACCTAATTGAAGCTAACCTTTTCATAGTAAAACCTACTTGTAAGGTCTAATATTAAGAAAAACCTAATTGTTATGATTTGACGAATAAAGTAAAAAACTACAAGTTGTATTATTTTATAGATTAACAATGTTAAATAAAAAGAAAGAATGTTAGAATTCAGGTTTACTTAATAAATACAGTGAATACCTATAAAGTTAGGTTCTTTTTTTAACATGATATGCATGATTTAGCTAGGTAAAATATTCTATAAAGTTATGTATAGAGGGTCGAATATATCATTTATATAAGAAACACATTGAAAAAACTACAATTATAAATAACCTTTAGAATTTTTTTCCGGCATATTATTTAACCATAGATAAGAAATTTTTCAAGTACCTTCTACAAATAACCTTGCATACGTACGCACACATACATACTACACTACATTAACCCCAAACCCATTGCAAAATACAACTCGTAAAAGTATTCTCTCTCCCTTGCACATCCAATTAAATATCCCCTTACGCTGCGCTCAAATTTCACACCATCAATAAATACGCCACAGACTGTACCCGCACGTCTGCAGATATATTTTCACATACCTATATATCTTCCTTTATAAATATTCAACAAATTTCCCCAATTATACCGCATGAATTCGACAATACATCTCACGAGCGTATATGGCTGAACTAACCCTGCCCTTTTCCACTTGCTTGTTCCAGCTTTACCACTGAGGAAGAGAGTAGCAGTAGTAGTATAGTATACCAGCGTGCCAATTACTAGCAGCAGCAGCAGCATTACAACGGCGGTATCTTCTTCTTATCCTCCTTAATCATCAACGCAGCATCGCAATCATCATAGCACCGACCGTCGTAATTTCAAGGTGAAAACGTACCCGCGGTACCTGACTTCGAGTTAAAAGAATCCAAGAGAGGGCGGGAGGTGGTGGCGGAGGCGGAATAGTGGCCGGTGTGGTATAGCATCACTGGTGAAATATATACGCACGATAAAAAAAAAAAAACGATCGGAGATCGGTTCCTGGATGCGCTTCTTCCGCGTTCTATAATGAGACTGTGATCTGGCATTTATAGAAGAGAGATAGAGAGAAAGAAAGAGATAAAGAGACAGAGAGAGAGAGACAGTTTGTTTTTGTGCGCGCGGGAACCACATTTTGTGCCTGACTACTATCGTCGCGGCGAGGTTTTCGTCACGTAAGTTTTACATATTTTGAATTCTTTGGTGTGTGCGTGTATATATATATGAATGTGTGCATGATGTGTGTATCGTGGTTTTGAATGTTTTGACTTTTTGTCATTTGTACAGATTCTTTCTTTTTTTTTGCGGTTGGGAAACAAATTATACCGCGGAATGTTATTTTCCCCCCCTGGTTAACGTTAACGATTCGGTTACAATGTTTATTAATGCGTTTAAAAGCACAGGTAATTTTTTCTTTATCTTTAAGCGAAAAAATGCCAAACGATTTAGCTTTCAATAAATGTATATATACAGTGGGCAGTAATTAATGATAAGTCGTGTACGTGCATCGGCATTTGCAATATAAATGAATTGGGTAACTAACTAATTTTCCGACCTCAACCTCGATACACTTCCGCCATTGAAATTATATTATCAAGCGTCTCATAAGGAAAAACTATAAATAAATATAAAAGAACGAGGCGAACGCTAAACTACGGCTTTGAAAAAGATAATCCACTTTGTTAGCATGGATGTTCCTCTCTATTCTATGGAAACGATGAAACGCTTTAATTTCCATAACATCATAAAGTGCCTACCGCTACGTTTCTATTATACCATCGTTATAATGTATATCACTTTTATTTCTTGCGCAACAACAGCTGCAACACTTGAATAACTATATTCCAGTGATATGTAGACCAAATCGACTTCGCGCGCTTAACAACGAAAGTTTCTTTCACCCCGTGTCCTTAATTTCTTACCAATAAGAATCTTATCGATGGAATGCGCAAAAAAGAAAAAGAAAAAATTCCATCGCAGCACCTTTTAAAAAGCGAAATGATGCGCGTTCCGCGAATGCGCGGAAAAAGCCAGTCGTTTAATACTCGCGCATATTGTTTCTGAAAAAAAAAACGAGTGCACGCGGTGGGCTGTCGCGTTCGTATGTATACGTTGAAAAATGAAAGTACCATATATAGGCTCTCGCGGAAAGGGCGCCGGCGAAAGTAGCCGCCGTGTATATATCGTTGCACCGTGCTGTCTCTTTTCGAGCGGTCAATGTGTATAAAAATGAGTGTGCGGTTTGTTTTTTTTTTCAGAATTGGCAAAAGTTCGGTTGAGTGTATGTACGTATAGTTGTGGAGTGAGTGTAGTTGGAAAGGTTTTTGTAGGATGTATTCTTTTTACGTTTGAATTTATATTGAATAGATTTTTACCAAATACTTGGGGTACCAAATACATTTGAGTCACGGGGAAGTTAATTATTTATTTCACCAGTAAATTTCAAAAAGATCTTAGGATTTCTTCATCATCATTTTGTACCCTATAATAATTTCAAAACTCATATACCAACACTTTATAAAATTCATTAAAGTAAAAAAAAAGGAAGCATAACACTGTCACCACTGTATCTTAGTCCCTTAAAAAAAGAGATAATAAATCACTTTACTCCGACGACAGGGCTTTGTATACATATACACACAAACAATAACAGACCGCTAAACGTTACCACACTAATTAACACATAACAACTCGCGTGTACATATACCTACCCATAATACATTGTAACACACATACACTCGCCAGCTAACGAACAAGCGCGCTTTTGACGGGTTTGTACATTACAAAACGTCAAATCCTCACATATATACGCACACATGTATATATATATATACTACTACTATGCGTAACAACACTGCAATGCATATATATATATACGCGCGGTTCAATTTCTCGCAGTGTTTTCTACCTCATTTCTTTATTACGCGCTCAACTCGCTCGCCCCATAGCTTTTATGTATTACGTGCGCACGCACGTACGTACGCGGTGCGGTGGGTCGCCTGGAAAAATAATATCATCGCCCGTATAGGTTGCTTCCGTATAATGTATATATATATATACACACATGTGTGTGTAGGTATATTGTAACGTGTATTACACACGTGACGCTGGTATTATTCGCTATGGCACTCGCGTAACCTACAGGACGAATTACGTTATATATAGGTTCAAGTTGCCCCGCTGTTCTATAGACGAATATATATATGTATAGGTGAGGTCACTTTTTTTATCTTTCTTTCGTTTTCGTTGTACGTGTATAGTTACAGCTGAAAGGTTTATTTTTATAGTATATATACAGTGTATCGATAGCCGGTAGTTATTAAGCTCCGAGATTGCGGAAGAGTTGAAATATAAAGATACTTTGTAATTATTTTATACCTGAAATCATAGTGTTGCGTAATTAAGGCGCGAGTGTATAGTTCAAAGTACGGAGTTACGTCGACGGGGGGGCCATATGAATTGGGTTTTGTCATGTGTATATAGGGAAAAGCCCGGCGGGATGTCGAGTAGTGTGCGGTAACCGAGGTGTTTGAGATAATTACCGGTTGCGAGATGCTAGGTTGAGAGGGAAATTATGTGACCTTAAGAAGTAAGGAATCTCGAGGTGTTGAAAATGAAGTGTATCAATCGAAAGTAAAAAGTATACAATCCTTCATCTTCACTTGGCCTTACCAATGATATTGCATTTTTCACTAACCATCACCATTCCTCAAAAAAAAAATAAGTCTTTCCGTTAAAATTACACAGCAACGTTGCACCTTGACGCGACAAAATGTATACACAAAATTTCTATGTACAATCTACAAAACAACATTCGACCACATTGCACTTCCTTTAAAATTTCCATTCGGCGCTCTATACAGCTATATAACGCAAACACACAATGAGCATTGTTAAAATCTTCATGGGGGGGAATACGCGTCTAATGCGAAAAAAAAAATATTCTCTCGTAATGACTTATCACGTCGAGGCGAAATTGAATCGGCCAGTGTAGGAAGCTAAACACCGTTACCGCACTTATATCCATTTTTTTTCCCTCGAGGCCCCGAAACTTTCGCCGGTGAAAGAGTCATTGTCGTTGTTGTCGTATAAGCAAGAGATATAGAGGCTGTATATAGAATTATTATCTCAGCGATGGTCTAGTGCAGAGATATTCGTTGCCGGTTGTAAAGGTTACATTATATTGTATAGTTAAAAGTAGCGATGGTCTTGTAACGGTGTATAATAAAGTTTCGTAACGTTTTTTTTTTCTCTCTCTTGCTCTCTTCTGCATTGATATCGGTTTGCTATTAACCTTCGGGTTTAATGTTTATATATATGGAGTCGTGGAAAAGTTCGGTAGGATCACGTAAGCACGCGTATATAGACGAAATTATAAGTGGTGCCGTAAGTCAACCACAAAGTGCATCTATAAAAGATAGCTTTTTTTATTCGTTTCCATATATAAAATAAAAAGTCGATTCGCTCCTATATGCGCATGTGAATCTCACTTTTTTGTGGTACTTTTAAACCCAACGTTTTTTATTATCATTATCCCTATAATGACGATGATGATCACATACGCATATACCACAAAAATTAAAAAAAAAAAAAACACAAATCAAACGAAATCCTCGTCAACCGGTGCACGATTAATCTCGGCCATCGTGATATATATGTGACATGTAGAAGAAGAAGAATAAGAAGAGGTACCGCGCAGAAAAACGGTCGCTTCCTTTTTCTTCGCCGCGAAAGCAAACGAAGAGGAACCATCCGCTCCGTGAATATCAGTGTTTAGAGGAGAACCATGAGCGTGTATAATGTATCGAAGAAAGGAGAGAGAGAGAGAGAGAGAGAAAAGAGACGTGACCCAGAGAAGTGTTACGCTCGAACGGGACGTGCTCAATCTCGGCAAACGCGCGTGTTCGTGAGTATGGGCCGCGGGGTGAACGTGCGATTTTGGACTTGATGGTGTGTATATATGTACTAATCAGTAAACGAAATGTAGATAAACGCAAACAACGAGAGAAATACTTTCTAAACAAGGGCATAGATACGAAGGAGTGGTAAAAAGTGAAACGTATTTTTTTTGATGATTAAGAAGAAGAACGTCATGGAGTTAGCGATTATTTTAGAACGAAGCGTTAAGTGGTGTATGTATTATATGTGTAAATGAAAAGGAGAAGTGGGACGACACGAGTGTGTTTACGATGCTCGGGAGGGTGGGGGATTAATATAAATTTCATTGATTGCAAAGGGGAGAAAAGAAAGGCGAGTGTGATTCGGATGAAAGGATAGATATTTGTAACGTGAGGTAAACGAGATGCGTGTGGGATGTTTACGCGATAGTTTTGAGGTAATCGTTGTTGTTTTGATGAAAATGACACGTGCTTATATACATGATAACAAAAGTGAGATTTCGAGGTTCTTCTGGGATATAACACGAATCGTTGTGTGAGATATATGGAAACAAATTGAGCAATTTGTATATACCTTGCAGTATTACCGATAGACACGAAATCGTGCGCATTATAAGATACATAATATACGAGAATTAATTCGTAACCACGAGATAATGAATTCCCAAGATCTTGCCAAACTTTATGTATAAATAGCAACCGATTTATTGCTCCGGTCCTAATTTTTTTCCTCGTTACGTGTGTGTATATATACAGTACCGACCATAAATTCGTGAAAATTTTTTGTAAATAGGATCGCTCTTTAGACTACAATATCTTCGGTTGTATTAGTCATAGAATAAAAATCAAAAAAGGATATTAAAGTAGAGGTG
>JAWWEQ010033766.1:0-21290 GCA_035583055.1 Torymus tubicola
ATATATATATATATATATATATATATATATATGATTGGAGCGCAATGAAAAGAATAAAGAGAGTAGCATTCATGCATAATAGACATACATACACATATACATATAGTATATAAAGGCTATATATATGTGTGGGCGAGCGATAACGTTAATGTCGTTAATGATAATGCTCGGGCACATTCAAGTTCAGCGTATATATTGATTGTCTCTTATATTATAGTTGCTATGTGCGCGCTATTTTAGATGATCGGCCGGAGCGCAAATCGTTATTCTATTAATAAACGATCTATTCTGATTATCCTTTCTGTGTCCGCCATGCGCGTTCATTGAATAAGAAATTTTCTATGAAAACGTAACAGACCTTCGCCTGAGCTGTAGATATTTATTATTTTGGTCTATATGCATCGGATAGAAATCTAATTGTTGAGCAAATAGCGCATTGGGTATAAAGTTAAACGAGGCCAGTTTAATTTAGCGGTAAATTTTCAGTAATCGCATCTCCATTTAACGTTCATTTCAAATCAATTTCCATCTCAATTTAGACCGACGATAGGTTCGTACATTTTGGTCGTCTCCCTGTGAAAAGTCGCGGTCTCATCGACGCCTAAAGAAATTTCTCGTTAACTCTGCGGGCTTTTAAACCGCGACTATATACAATGTAAAACTTCTTTACACTGCTATTATAGTATGTTCGTTAATTGTCGCGATTACTCCGAAACACATCTATGTATATATCAGAGAAAATGAAATATCGAAACACAATAGACAGAAATATCACGCTGTTAGAGGCTATTTCGGTGATCGGCTACGTCAATGAAGTCGATTAAGGTGTCATTTATTATTTTCGAAGAAGTACAAGGATTCTACATATGTATATATAGATATATGATGTGCGACAAATACGATTTGTAGACAACTATTCTACTCCAATCAATGCGCATGACGCGTTAGTCGGTCAATCAATGCTTAAATATATTTTCATCGAACCATTTTTCGTCTATGTTTTTTTGTATATTTTTTTATTCTTTCATTCCAACGTAGTCTGTCATTAGATTCACATCCACTTAGCGGTGAAAGTTCGGGAAAACTAGAGTTAGCGCGTAGTCAGGCGCATGCTTGCGCGCTAACTGCGTCGCTCGACTTTCCAGCGATGAATAATAAAACTTTGACCTACGAACTTAGCAAAAGACGACGTTGCATGCTCATTGAAATAATTAGCACTCTATACAAGTAACGAGATGTTTTATTTTCTTAAAAATTTCACAAACAAAATTGCTTTGACTTAGCGTGAAGTTTCCACGCTTCTCTTTAATAACAAAGAATTATACATTGTAGAATGTTGTTTGCAGTTAGTTGGTTGGTTTTTTGCATAAAGTAACATATAAACACGTTCATGAACATAGTTCGTAAATACGTTGCTATATATATTTATAAACAAGCGTTTATTACAAACTGCTTTAAAGTAACTGTCAAAAGTATAAGATTGCCATATTCAACTATATATCAAATTTTTAATCAAATTAAAGTACCCGTAAATCTCGACTTAAGCTATCTTATTTCCATCTAAAAGAAGACCATATAAACCAAACCACATGAAAGCTCAAATAATTAGGCTATACCTGAATTAAAATCCACCCTCGAGCAATAACCAAACTTCGTGGATCAGCCATTACCATACCCCCTCCCCTCTAAAAATACTTCCCAAATGGCCAATCTTGAACGTGTTCTTCCCCATTGAATTTCCCTTTTCCAACCATAAAGTTTCCCAGCACCCTTGTCCCAATTTCGCCTATGACGCACATAACGCTTTTCCTCCTCTCTACCTGTCCATCCAGCCCTCAACCATTCATCTTCCTACTCCGTTATTCGCCATCCATTCCATTTCCCCATTTCTGCTGTTCGACCCCACACTAGCAGCGCTCTCTCACTCTCACTTTAAGCCTCTCGATATCCAGGCCAGGTTAAAATAGTCAGCCAGTGCTGTTTATCGGGGTGGGCCTATGACGCACGAGGAGGCCGACTTCTGTTGCTAACGGTCGTTGCTTCTTCTTCTGCTTCGTCTTCGTCTTTTTCGTAACGCAGTTCCCCCCTTAGTATGTGCATTCCACGGGGGCTCGTGTTCTACTTTCACGAGAGACGCGAAGGGGGAGGGTTATATATATAGAGGGTAGCTGACGACGGTATCGTTGTATAGTAACAAAACCGGAGAAACTTATGTAGAGGGTCGATGCATAGTGTGTCTTTGCCGATTAATAAGATGGCTGAGAAAGATACTACTGTTTGTTTTTTTTAAAGAATGGTGGAGATAGAGAGAGAGAAGCTTGAAATATTGATGCGACGTTGGGGTCGCTGGATGTTGATAGAATGCATGTAGGGCGCGAGAGTTGAGATGTTTTACGCATTAGGTCAGGGATTTTTCTTGGGGAAAAAGTTTTAAATCTGGAACTCTAGTCACGTGAATCTTCTGAATATACGTAATTTGTCTACGCTTTTATTTATAAAGAATTTGTGGTAAGATCGACAAAAGTTTTCGGATTTTTTTTATCGTAATATTCGACAATTTAGAATTGTAATTTAACATCGATTGCATTCATATATACGAGAACAATTAATTGCCAAAGATTTATAAGTGCGATATGATTGCGATTGTAATTAAGGATGCGATCATTTTCATCCATTTATCAATGTACGATTCGTAATTGAATGAAATACAAGATATATATATTCCGGAAGTTGCACCGTGATTGCAGAAATTTAGCAAACCGTTGCAATAAACAACCATAGATCAATACTGCTTCTTTCCCAAGCTATAACACAACAGAAACCTCGGTTCCTAAACATCCCTAACCTACTTTTTTTGCACCCTACGCAGACCTTTTAGGGAGAGAAAACCCCATCACCATCAACTTTTCTATCCTTCCAACTTCCAACACACTATCCCCCAAGCAACAAGAACCCTTACACGAGCATCTCTCGCTCCCGAAAGAAAATTAAATAAACACGCAAATTGCTTTAGCACGTATATATATATATAACATTTCACTTCGAAAGGCCGTGCACACGTGGTGCCTGCGTCATTATATTTTCGGCGGCGTCTCTCGCTTGCAATAAGAGAACTAGTTTCGGCCGGCCGTCCCGAGACGATACTTGTATATATTTATATATATAGAGGTGCAAAAGACTTTTGCAGTTTCGCCTATTGTTGCAAGCAACTGCACACAACACGACGACGTTTCGCGTGCAGATGCGGCGCGCGCTGTTAACGAGAGCGAGGAGCTTTCGAGCTGCTACTAAGTTTGAAAGAGAGAGAGAGAGAGAGAGAGAGGGAGAGGGAAATCTTTGGCATCTGTTATATACGAGCTTTTGTATTACGTGAAATATGACGTTGGCTAATTTTTGGTACAAATGATTTTTCGACAGGTTTCAACCTTGCTTGCGATATATAGTATAATTTAATTATCATACTTGAAAGGCTTTTTATTTAATACACTTGTTCTATTTTTACGTTATTGATTATAAATTATGCAGAAAATTACACGTTCTACACGTCGACTTTCCTACTTCCTGCGAAACTTCAAGGTGCTAAATTTTATGATGCACTTTACGATTATTATCTACTCGACGCATATATGTTATACGTTCTATATGTCTTCCTGTTTTCATATAGTACTTAATTTATTTATGTACGCGTTTATTTGTGTTTAGACGTGTGCAGTTATCACGTGAATGTATAGTAGCAAATTTCTTACAATGCGTTTCTTCGGTACAATAAAAACTCTTCATATGTATATGTTCAACGCATTGTTTTCAGCTTTTCGCATTCATTCATCGACTCTTCCAAGACAAATTTTTCATAAACCTCGGGGTCTATCTATAAACCATAACAATCCCACCGATATATCAGGAACCCATTACCTTATAGAACGAATAGGAAAACCGCGATACACTTGCACTTACTTCACGATCAGCACGTGGCAGCTCTGTAAAAATAACAAAACATTGAGAGAGAAAAAGGCGCGACATCGTGGTATACTATGTGGTGCATACACGTTCGTGAGGCTTCGCGTGATCGTTATATGTATATACACACATATACATATGTATACGGACATTGCGGACATTAGGTAACCGGTGTTTTAGAAGCGATCCCGGCAAGGTCGCGCACACAGAGCACAAGAGCTGGTTAGAAGCGGTGTGGGAAATGTATGTATCGCCGGTTTTTCGGCGAAGACTCATGATTTTGTCGAAAACGAGAGGTGTGCCTCGTCTCTCTCTCATGATTATACTGCTAATTTATTCTGGGTTCGTTTGAATGTTTAATAGAGCATAAACACGAACGCGATGGACATATGGAGGTATGTTTTCGGAGGGAAAAAAAGGTTTTCCCGAATACAATCCCCGCACACGCGAAAATATTTTGTTACCACGTGGTATAGGAAGTATTTTCAAAATATTGTTGTTTTCGTTGTAGAGACGTGTGTATATTTATGATTTGTTGCAAAAGAGTGTATAAAAAGTATACAAACACGTGAGTGTAGTTTTTATGGATCGATCGACGAATTTCTGATGACGCTATAGCGACTTATTAACGTTTACAATTATTGCATTATTCAGGAGGACGGAATTTACATACGTAAACAGCTATACCAATTAGATGACACTTAGCTGTTTTAAACTTAATTTGTTTATTCCCGACAATTATTAACTTATGATTTTGAAAACTCTATTTACAGTGTAAAGAATTTTCCCCGATTCATACATATTTTATTGGTTCGCCACGTGCTACGCTTGCAATTTGCATATAAATTGCTAGGCCAAATAAACCCACTAAAAAATTAGATAAGAATCATTTGTTATTCAAATCAAATATATAAAGCGGAAAATTTGAACTATCAAAGTATAATGATAAAAGAAAAAAAAAATACTTTGCCCAAAATCCCAGTAAGAATATATCAAATTACTTCCGCATTATCGTATTAGCAGCAAGCTCCGCTACGTATATTGCGCAAGCTGATTAACAACCGTCGATACGTCTATCATCCGGTCATATCGTCTCTACTGCTTTTTTCTGCAAATATGCACACATAATCGTTGTTTTATCCTCTTTTTCATGCGAAACCGTCGAATCGTCACCTCCACCTCCCTTTGTATAAGGCATTCTATATAAATTACATAATAACGGTAGAATCAGAGGGTGGTCTATGGATTTTTATTAAACGCAAGCCCCAGAAGGCGACAAAAAAAGAAAGAAATTAACCTTGACCCATTTTTTTCTCTCTCTCTCTCTCAGAGGTTATACAATCGCGCGAAAGCGCGCAGATGATCTCACTCTCACTCTCTCTCGTTTCTTCGTATAAATAAGTTAATTAGTCTCGGGAAGAGAGAGAGAAAGATAGATAGATAGGCGCCGAGACAGCGGGAATTACGAGCTTATGTCAAAGTTGAGTAACGATAAGACGCGATTTTTTTTTCTTTCTTCCAATGCTACTACTTTGCCTCCTTATAAACATTTTTTTAAATATTTTTTTCAAGTTTGAGAAAAATACGAGGCTACACTCTGCAAGCTTTAATTAAATGTTTTCCGTGAGCAGAAGCAGTAGCAGCAGCAGCATGACGCTAAATTAAAACGATCGCGTGAAAATTACTGCCAAGATCAAGGGGCCCCGATAAACAATGGCCGCACACGATATAATCATTCAAAAAGCGTTTTATTAAAAGAAACACTTAATTTGCGCACAAGGAGATAATTTTTCTAGAAGAATTACCGTGACTACAGCGTAATCCCCGCATTATTTCTACCAAATTAACTGTGATAAATGTTTCCAATCTCTTTTTGACTGTTCCAAGTTACTCAAACAACTATTACTACATTTTTTTCGCGAAAATTCTATCTCTCGTGAATCATAAAAAAAAAAGAAAACATCATCGTTGTATACGATGATATTGTCGTCTCCATTAACCCATCCATCCGCTGGGGGTCTTACTACTGTACACTTGCGTCATCACGCCTTGATCCCCGGCGAACTATAAAGCATCATCATCTCTGCGTCTCTCTCTCTCTCTCCCCTGCAATTGAAGGCGCGCTCGGAAATCACGCGACTCAGAGCTTGCACACGTGGACAAACCGATTGGTCATAACGAGCAACTAGGCAAGTTTTCCTTCTCGACGGCAGGGGACGTACGTTTTGTTTAAGTCAATGCGGAGCAATAAAATGCTTATCGCTGCGTGCGTTGTTGAAAGGGAGAGGAAAATATATAGGATACGCGTAGTTCATATACATAGTTATATACATACAAAAGACGTAGAAAGTTGCGATAGAAGCGAGAGAGAGAGAGAGAGAGAAATAAGTAGGTTGGTACATATATACATACATTAATGAATAATTTAATTAATTTATAAACAGACAGCGATGATTTATTCGTAGTTATAGTTTTTGTGGCAACGCTATCTATTTTGATTTAATTAAAAGAAGTATATACAGTCACGTTGACCGGGCACAGTCAACGCGGAAAAAAGCTCTGCGCGTTCGTATTAGAAGAGAAACAATGAGAGATTGGCGTGTGATGATCACACGCTTGGCTACTGCGCACATTAACGTCTCGCATTAGCGATTATTATGCGCTATATCGATAGACCGGTCATCATTGTTTAACAACAACACGCAAAGTTCTGCGCAATTATAGACAACAACGATCGAGTATCATCGCTATACCAAATTTCATCAAGTCCAATTATTCATCTCTATAAAGCGCTCGATTGGTTTGGCGGAATGGATGAATTTCGCATCCTCGTTGATTTCTATATATATATCATGCGACATTTTAGTAGGATTCTCATGATGCCGGTTGCCTCTCTTTCTCTCTCTCTTTCACCCGTGTTTATTACACGAGTTTTGTAAACAGAGGAATTGAAATCGGTATGCGTCGTCGTAGTCGTTGTCTCGAGGTTGTTTGAATTTAGATGCTTTATAAAAAACGCGTACAGTAGCAGCAGCAGTAGCATCAACTCACAACCACTGACGGTTCCCGCGATGAGATCAGAATTATATATTCTGTAAATATGCGAGGCTGTATAAAACAACGACTGACATTGTAACCCGCGACGATGACGATGATAAAGTGATACGTTATATATATATATATATGTGCAGTGATAGAGAAAGAAGACACGTGCGATAAAGCAAGAGTGTTTCAGGATGATAAAAAAAGGATAATGACTGATATACGGTCCTGCGGCAATTACACGCGCGTGCGAACGACCACCACTTTTATATCGCATTGTTTTAATAATTGTCTATACGTGTATTATACACACACATATACACGCGTTACCTTTTTTCAGCACTTATCCACCCCCGGGAGTTCAATTAAAAAAGCTTTCATTATAAACTATAAGCTTAACGAAACTAGTATAATGAATCGATTCGCAACGAAGATAATCGACAGTGTACGATGCGAGTCCTTGAGTCTAGCACACACACACCGACAGGATGTGAAGTGCAATGTCGCGACCAGTCGATGCACCCTCACAAACGATGTCGGTCTGTGTATGTGTGTGTATATATATATATAACGTAGACACACCCGGACTATACCTTGTGGGAATTCCTTGACCGTAGCCCCTGGCGACGCGACGTGTCGCTCGATACCCGACAATGTCAATTACCAGTTCAAACTTTGTGTGTATATATATAATATGTATATGTGAGAGGTATACGAACACGCGGGTATATGTGAATTGATGATGGTGAGGTGGAGATATGGGAATTCGAAGGGATTGGTATGTGTGAATGTATGGGTAAGGTAGATGGTATAAATATGGATACGTGGATTTGGCTGGTTTATAAGGTTTTTTGTATAGAGGTTACGCTAGGGTTTTGTTGTTGTTTCATGCTTATTTCATTATAGGATATATTATCTCGTTAGACCAATTGCAAATTGCTTTTATTTACCGAAATATCTTACAATTTAAGTATAAAAAAAATATATGATTTTATCATGGTAGCGTTGTTGTCTCTCGATAAATAACGAATGACCATAGTGCAAACAACCCAACCCCCTTCGTGTATTGTACAGATTTGCGAGAGTTGCTCAAGGAAGCTAAGGGAAAAAATAAACATACCAACGTCGCAAAAAACCTTACAAGACTTTATTTACACTGTCGGGGTTGTGTGCACACGCGCACCATATATATAAGAATTGAACGAGAAAGAACCATCGTACATCGTTCAATGTCCGAAGCCCTCTGAACGTTCACCGCGGATCGATTGCGGATTATGTGTACAATACACATATGTGTATATGTATGTGTGTTTTATCAGTAATCATTATGGATTGTCGACAAACGTATATGATATAATCGACATAGTTGTTTTTTTTTGTGTTTTTTGTGTAAATAATTATAGCTCCATTTTTCGACGATTATCTTTGGAAACGAGGGAATTGATGGATCAGTGGTTAATTAAAGGTTGTTCGTGAATGTGTATTTAATTGAATTGTGAATAAATAATGGACTCATTCCGAATGTTTCCGCGTATAGTAGGGCTGCATCCATACATAGTTCGTGCGTTAACGATTCAACGCAAACAGAGGAGCGCGAGCGCTGCGCAGGGAATGTGTTGTGCAAATTCGCGACTATAACCAGAAATTTTAATGTAAAAGAAAATAAATAATTATACTGTACATCTATTTCTAAATTGAATTAATTATCTATATGGTCCCTCTTAACCATTCGATTTTTTATTATTAAAAATATTTCAGGTTTTCTAATTGCGAAAAAACATACACCACCGATTTCTCGCCAATAAACCATAATTCGCTGAATTCCAACTAATCCAAACATTGGTAGACAACAATGGAACTATATAGATAAACATTAGCCGATAATTGAAGTAAAAAAACAATACGTTAAACAAACCCATCCAACTTCGTCCATAAACAAAAATCTTATAAAATTCCCGTGATCCACAATCAAATACACAGCATCGCATCCGGGACCACAAAATATACAACAACAACAACACAACACTTCCGCAACGCGATGGCGCCGTCAAGGCCGTGACCTCGACCAAGTCCTAGTCGCGATTTTCGGTTAGAAGTAGAACTACAATCCACGAGTATATAATGAACTTTTTCGGCTCTATACATAAGCGCGCCCGCGCCTGTGACGTTTGAGGAAGCATCGTTTCGCGTGACGCTTATTTTCTGTGTGTAGCAACGGAATTTCGTTACGTCAGAATAGCGTGTCCGCGGGAAAAACGCACTTCCACGCGCGGGATTTTTGGAACGATTAACGTATCGAGATTAAGATTAAGGGCCACGGAATTTTACGTTTAAAGGTTTTTCCGCGTAGTTATCATGTGTAGGAGAAGTCGTGGCGTAAGTTTACCATGTTTGTTCGTTTCTTTGTTTTTGTTATTTACTAATATTTTGCTATTCTAGAGAGCTTAAAATTCTCTACTGCGCGGTAACCACACGAGATTATTTCCACCACAACAGCAGCAAATCGCGTCACCCACTAATTCAATAAGTTCAAACCAACGCATATATAATGAATCGATCTGATGCGACCGCTACTCTTATATATATATATATATATAGCTGCTGCGTCTTCGTACCCGTTCACACTGCTCTCTAATACATACCCCACCTCAGATACATTTCGGTATACCTATATAATACATATACCGAAGCCTTTCATATACGGTCAGCCGATTTTTATCACTATATATATACAAGCATCTTTTCACATTATGCACACGTGAATATGTATACGACGTAGTATGCCATCTCGAGAGTAGTAAGAGTCAGCGAGGTCGTCGACATTATTATATATACATATACACGCGATCTGCACTGTACAGTATATATACGTGGGTTTCGCTTATTTCATCGTGTACGCTCATATACACGCGTGGGTTCTGATAAAAACCGACGCACGCGCGGATTTTTGACATGTACTACTCGTGCACGTGGTCGCTCGATAGGCACATTTTTTTCGTATGTATATATATATCATACACACATACATCGCACCGATATATAAGAGATCGGCGCGTGTGTGGGTACGACGACGACGACGTGGGCCAGCTGTACCGGCAACAGCGCCGTATAGAAGTGGCGCCGATGGGAGGACAGACTGTATATATATATATATATATATATATACATACTTTACACACTCAGCAACTTGTTGCTAGGCGATATTCCCCGAGGCCGGCGACCGTTGCTTCTCTCGCTCTCTCTTTCTCTATACTATATACAGGCAGCTGCCTGCTACGAAGCAGCTCCCAGCCGACAAAGGTCCATTGTGTGTATATAAATCGGTTGGTGAACGCATATATATGTAGGAGACAGAGAGAAAGATACGCCCTTGAGAAGAGAGAAGCTGTGCTATACGTTCAGAAAGGGCTCGGAAATTCGCGTTGTCCGCGGATTACATAGTGCGTGCATATATATATATAGGTATATTATAACGCGATGAGAGATTTCGGGAAACAAAAGGGAAATATGCCAAACGATCGTGTATACTTTCGGCTCTATCGATTGGAGTCAGTGTATGTGTATAATACGTCTAGGCGAATGCGCAAAAGAAATGACGAACGTTAAACCGTTATGCAATTAGAATATTGCGCGGTGGTTTGCTGTTCAATACGTAGCTTTGTGTATGTACATCATGCCCTGTTGGTAGTATATCGAAAGAGCCGGCCTTCAGGCGTACTTACAACGTCGTAATACTGTCATCAAAGCACGCTATTTTCTATCTTTCCGTAACAATTATTATCACTCGATCGCAGAATATAATTGTATCAGCGTATGGTATTACGTACGCCACGTGCGCACTCGCCCGTGCTCTTATAATCCGATATAGCAGTATATAGTGACTTATCGCGCGAGATGTAACGTATGTATCTGTGGCTTCCTGAAGTAACCATATAAGTGACAAATTTTTTGTTAATAGATTTTATGCGATTTTTTGTACTTTTGAACAGTCTCCGATCATGTAATCAGAATAGAAATTGATAGGGTGCACTCTTTTTCTTGAATGTGCATGCCCTGGTAGAAATCAATTCCATTATTTACCTAATAAATAGCTAGTTTCTCTAATAATTGCTAAAAACTAGATACTCTTCTTGGACATTTCTATCCATCAATAAAACGATTTTTTCGGTCATATTCTTCATTTAATAGACAGAATAATAGATTCAGTTTTTTCACAAATTTACATTAGCTTATTTATGAGTATTTAAATGATATTAAAGTTGGCCAGTTTTTTTACTTAGGAAATGGTCAATAAGAGGCTTACTATTATGACGAGGAGTGAGAGAGACAGAATCAAACGGAAAAATCATTGCTTTCGTTTGTATCGCCTGAAGCAGTACTATAAACGAATTAAACACCAGTAATTTATATTTGCATTTTAGTCGGGTACTTTCTTTTAATGTTTGTTTTTAAATATATGATCTAATGACAGAGAAAATTTAGTAGAAGTATTTTCAGGTTATTTTATTTTCATTAAATAGGGAACCGAAAAAATCGTTTCATCTCTATACCTAGAAAATTTATTATTTTCCTGCCCATTTCCGATAGAGAAATTTTTCCTTGTGCACAAGGAAAAATAATGTAACTGCATTTTTTTCAAAATTTTCTCAAAATAACCGCATATTGCCATCTTTTCAAAATAATTCTTGGCAAAATGTTATAATTACACCTATTTAAGAATAATTACCGAAAAAACCATATGACAAAACTAAAAATTTGATTTCCTTGAAATAATTAAATTGCGGAAAAAGTAGCAAAACATTTTCTGAGAGTTTCAAGAAAATCTATGACCTCTCAATTTGACAGTAACTCAGCCATATATATATTACATGCACGAAAGAGTTTTCTCGGTACCCGTGCCCCGCAATGCTGCAATTTTGTGTAATAGCGAGAAATTTCATTATACCATCATATATATAATTTTTCGCGAAAAAGTTCCCAATGAAAAACGACAAGAAGCGACCTTGCCGCATAAAGCTGACGTCACCTTTCCTGCGAGCGCGCGTTTAGCGTGATGCAGGCGCGAGGATGTGACGACGCTGCGGGAGTCAACGGCTAATTGATCCTCATACCACGTGTATATACATATATGTGTATGTGTACACAGAAAGCTTTGCTAAACTTTTCCAGTTAGAAAAGCACACGATAATAATAGCGTAACCGCGCGCGCATGCATGTGTATATCGTCTGATACAGCGAGTTCGAACGAAAAAAAAATATGATAATAAATAAAAAAAAAAAAGACAGGAAGTGCAGGTAAATATAGTACTACCAGCGATGTTGTTGTTGTTGTTATTATACATCACGAGAGGTATAGGGAGTACATATAACGGCGCGAGTGTTCACGATCGCTGCGGCTATATATATTCAAATGCAAATTCGCAACGTGGAGAATCATCGATAGTAATTGGCCGCTTGATTATGTCAATTGCGGATTGACGTGGATGACGACAACGACGACGACAACGACGATCGATGATAAAATTATCGGGTCTATTGGGTAATTTTCTCAAGCGCGCGCGGTCGCGAACAAACGCGCCAAAAGAAAACACATCGCGCGCGCTTCTACGCGACTGTGATTCTTTCTATGCGCTTTTTTGGTCTGTCCTATAAGCGATTACATGAGGAATTCAATGCTACACGTCGTGTCGATTCGTTCATAAATATTTACAAACTACGAGGAGTCGAATGTGTGTGACAAAAAGAGAAAATTGTGTATAAAACACGCGCGATTCTGCGTGTTTGTTTTGAGAAATCCGTTGCAATCCTAGATTCATTGGGTAAATAAGCGTAAGTCGCCCGTTCGCGTAGTTGTAGTTGAATATATGTAGTTGAATATATATTCGAAAACAAGTGACCAAAAATTCTCTTCTAACAAAATTCTCTCACCATCAGTCCCGCGTTCTTCACATATATATGTTAAACAAATAAATTTCGGCCTCGTTGATTCAATAACCCAAAAAGTGATTAACAGCCGTATTTACGCGCTCACGCGCATCTTTTGGCTTGTGCACCGGCAGCAATATCTCAAAAACAAAATTCCCGCGGGTAATAGCAACATCCATCTTTCTTCATTAAAACATAAACGCTCTTCTCAACCTCGTAAGTTTGTCTCTTCTTTATGAGACACATACATACAACTCGTCACGCCGAGGTTGTATATAAATTCAGGAAGCAACTGATGCAGATATATATATATATATATATATGTATATAATATAACCGCACTGATTGGCACGCGAGGGTCAACCGGCAATTGAACCTCGCCGTTTAATATTGATATATTTTACAGCGTGCGCGCGCCGCCTTACTTCCGAGAGTGCAAAGCTCATGTATAAGAAGGGGACGAAATTGAAATGAAAAAAAGTGTTTTTTTTCGACAACGATACGTGGCTTTATTTGCACGCTTGAATATTTTTTCAGTTATGCTTTTGGAAGAGATAAGTGAGCGACACGTCGCTTTTGTCTTGTCGGCCAACTGTTGAGGTGATTGGAAAATTGATAAAAGCAGCGCGGTACGAGTTGACGTGAAAATTGCTCTCTTTAAAGCGCACTTAAGCTCTTGAATACATTGGTGATATCTTGTACTGTTGGAGGTATTACTTATGTATATGCCTCTCTGCCAGTTTACGACAAAATAAGTGTATAATTTATGAAGGAAGTATCTTTTGTTTTAGGTTGACAGTGATAATTGATTTATGTCAAAATGTAAATTAAGTAAGCTTTATATATGCGCGGTTAGCTGAAGTACTTAACTATAGAATATTTTACAATACTGATTATAGCATATAAATATATAACAAAATTAAGGTTATAACAAATATGCATTGCAATAAACTGCAGAAACAATTTAAAAGAGCAGCAAGTGTTCTTTATACTAATAATTAAAGCATATCATTTAATTTAGAAAAAAATATTTCAGAACACATCGAATACTATTTAAATTATCCACACATAGCAGCTCTACACGACATCAATAAATTCACAAGTTTCCGCCTACAATCGGTAAATCAGCGGTAACCGTGACACCTGTCACCCTTGGCTTCTCAGCACAAGTACTCGTGTACAGGTAGGTAATCAGCGCCAGGTAAAATTAGCTGACGAGCGCATTTATCACGGCAGGTAACAGGTGAGTATAGAGTGCCAGTCGCGAAGTTAGCAGACTGCTTTATCGTCGCACGCTGGAGAAGCTCGCGCGATAATGTCAAATGCGTTTCCTTATATGGTATAAGTGTAATGTCGCATGCTTATGGAACTGCAAATCTCTGTTTTACCGACCGCGGGTTAACCGATTTTTTTTATACGTTTGGTAAGGCAAACTTTGGGTCGTGGATGGAACAAAATTATCTTTTTTCCTGTGTGTTTTTAGAGGTTTTTTATGGAGTTGATTATTTTAAATTGAACCATTTCAGTGAAATCAGATTGAAAATAACTTTTTTAAATTGGTTTTATAGCAATGTTTGATCGGTGTCTACGCTATTAAAAAATTTGAATGAACAATACATTTTTTTAACAGTTAATAAATACTTGTAGCATATATTCGTGTTAAAAAAAAGTAAGAAAACCTAGCAATTTGAAACAAATTTAGAATAATAACCAATTAATCGTTGATTATTTTTAATCTACAGAACTGTAATTTTTTAAGGAAATTGAAAGTACGAAAATTACGTCCATTATTAAATAGTCACGTAACATTTTCAGCGAAAAAAAGGATGATTGAAGTAATTATAAAAAAACTAATTTGTAGCTACTTTGTCAATTTACTGATACCGTACGTTTGCAACGAAGTCACAATTTATAATTGAAATCTAATTAATAATTATGAGTCAGCACATAGTTTATCAAATGTAGTTAAGGTCGTTGAATAATGGAACTTGATGTGAAAAAAATTTTTTGCATTAAAACTGCCTTTGTCAGTGTAGATCCGTAGTCTTTTGTTAGTATTAAAAAATTTTACTTTTATAAGAAATAAAAAAAAACCTATTGAATTACTTACTTGTATCATTTTCCGGCGATTGGATTCCTTCCCCCACATCTTCAGCTGCCGTGGATAGGGCTGAAAAAAAGAGATAAATTTGTTAAAGAAATTTTAATCCAACATAAATATAAATTCTGATTAATCTATTAGTACAAAAATTAATTGATAAACATCGACATTAATCTCGCATGTTTGAACGCTTATCGAATTGAATATTTTAGATGGTTTAAGAGATGAGAAATTGTAAATCATATAGATGTGGATCGTCAATATACATTATACAGATTAAAAAAGAAATGTTTAATCCTCATTATGTGTAAAATTAATTTGCAATTTGTTTGCGACTTAAATAATAAAAAATTATTTAAATAATCAATTTCAATTTTCCTTCGGTATTCACAAACAAAAATGTTCCTCAATTACCATCGACATCAATCAACAGAATGCAGCACACACACACACACATGCTGTTGTCCTAAATAAAACAATGTACATACTACCTGTATATCAGCAACTTTCGTCGTTCACTTATCAAACTTAATTAAGATAAAGAAAAAGCTATACACCAATCTCGAAGTGGAAAAATCAATCGTCTACATCGAAAGCCATATGTGACATAACTGATAATAGATCGCGAGCGTCAGTTCGCTTCGATGATAAACGCGCCTCTCACTCGTTCTCGGAGAATCTCGCCGGTATATAGGAGATAAGTCATATATATCACGACAGAGCATCAATTATCGAAACTTTGCAGAAACTATGAAATTCGCAGAAGACCGATCTCTCTCTCTCGTACGCATGCACACTATAACGCGCGCGAGATGAATGGAAAATCTGTATACACGCGTTACAACCGGATTTCACGGACTCATTTGCACGTAGCAGCAGCAGCATTCGCGACAGCTTGAAATTCAAGTCGAACCGCGGCTAATTTATTAGCTTTGACGGGATTTCCTGGTACCCTTACGAGAGCGATTTGCCTGCACCACAACGCCGATCAAAATGAATATCAACAGCGGCTGTCATGTAAAGTGTGCCGCTTGTTTTTCCACCACGGCTTGTCGCGGCGTCGCTAATACAGCAAATGCAAGCCGGCTCGGTTTACATTTTCATAATTGATTTTTATTTAAGCTTGACGCAATAATATATCAACAACAACTCGGAGAATTTCTTCCAAGAACTTGTCTACTTTTTCTTCGGGTACGAAACTCGTTTTTTGTTTTCTTCTTTTGTTAAAAAGATGAATTATAAAGGTTTTTCCAGGGATTTCACGGTGGACTAAAATACGTCGTGTCACATGGTTTAGGCATTTGCGTTGTTCTGGTTTTCGCGAAAACAAAGATGTACGTCATCATTAATTTTAAAGCGCGTCGTTGAACATTTTTTTCACAAACATATACGTTTATGTATATATATTTTCTTGACTTTTCAAGACTATAAAAATGTGATTGAAAAGTATACGAGATTGATAAGCGGATGATGACGAAAAAAGTACGAAGTATCGACGCGGTATATAAATTTATAAACAAAAAATACAGTCATGATAAATATATGCAAATGTAAATATATGCAAGAGCAGCAAAATTTTTGCCACCTTGCAAAAATCTGCATTAATTGCTACAGCCACTTAAGTATTCTCGATTTTTCAGCTGCATGAAAATGAAACTTCGCCAATGACTCACAGCACTTGCAAAAAAGGCAATTTATTTTACAAAAAAACCAAAAAAAAGGACATCAAAAGTAATTCATCGAATTCTCACCCTCCAAAAAAAGATCCTCACATACACTCACGTTGAAAAATTCATATACTCGCTTGTATCTTGCGTATATAAATAATTCAACGTCACCGATTGTTCGCAATTAGCTTATACGCGAGTGTGTAAAAAGTATGTGTATGTATGTGTCTCGTCAGCGCGCAACCGGTTACGAATTCTCGACCCGATTTTGTGAATGAGAAATGCTGCTGAACTCGATGATCGCCCCCCATAATGTGACCGCGCGCGCGGTGAGCTCGATGACGAAAGACGCACTATACTGCGCGATACGCGCACGTGCTTGTCTTGCAAGCGCAGCTGTTTTCGCGTGTGTGTATATATATATATGTAAGCGCAGCTCCTTTACCGTGAATTTATAAAAATATGTGGGGTGAAAATTGGTTGAGGATCGGTTATCGATATGTTTGTTGGAGAAAATTATTTAGAATTCTGAATATTATAGGCAGTAAATAACAGCGTGTCTAATCGCAAATATGATATCGATAAGTTTTACCGTTTTTTATATATTCTCGTCTTTATTTGCCGTTTAGCGTGTAAACGATAAAGAGCAGTTAGTTAACACATTGGCGGCACGTGTATGCTGTAACTTTTTATCAATTATCTGCTTACTTTGCAATCATAACTCTTCTAAATAAGTATCGCCACAAACTAATTTTTAATATTTTATCTTTCTTCAGATGATGAACTTTTTCTTATAGAGTTGTAATTAGAATAGTAGCGAAAGTATATCTAAAAATAACAGGATGTGTCTGTCTAGCATGAAGTGATAAATTATGAATGATGACTGGTGATTTGGTATATCGCAAAGATATTTTGGCGAATCTGATTTTTTGAAAATTGAAGAAAAAAATATAAAAAATTAATTTATCGTGCATTACAATTAAATCTAGAATCAAAGTATAATATGCATTTCCACGGTAAACTTCTAATAAGGTTTGATTTCAAATAATCAAGTCTTTTTAACTTCAGGCAGAAATTGATAAAACATGTATAATAGAAATCGTTTTTCATCCAGTAGAAAACATATAAAAGATCATACTTGACCGATACTGTTATCAACTTTGCAGTTATCTCAATGAGTTTACCTAGGATTTGAGGACTGAAGTGTGGCAAGGCTAAATTTTTCTTCATTTTAATCACATTGTAAAATCGATTAAGAAACATACTAATTATGAAAAATCGACAAAATATGTATAGTCAAAAAATGATTTGAATCAGATTTTAATTATCACATCTTATCAATTGAGTAATCGATAACAAAAAAAAAATTAATAAAATTGAAATAATAAAATTCAAATAGTTAAGTAGTTTTAGGCCTTGTCAATGTAGAAATATCCAATAAACCTAAAACTTTAAAATTCGCAAATTAAAATCAATAATTTAAATAATTTAATATCAAACAACACTTTTCTAGAACCATACGCGGAAATTAGCGCCTTATCACCGCGTGTATACTTACGTCGTGTAAAGAAATAAACAATTGACGCGAGGGAAAACGTATAGTTGAAGGAGAGGCTACAGGGATTCTGGTCGAGGCGACGTCGATGATTAACGACGAGCGCAGCATTGAACTGATTAAGGTATATATTGTAATATATACATACATACATTGAACAAGACAATGCTTGAAGGGAAAAAAAATGGTTGAAAAAGAAAAATATGACAATGTTTACTCGAGAGTATGTTTGTATAACACGTGTACAGTGCGTATACAAGTTGACGTGAGGATCGTTGCATTGAACTGGTTTTTCACGAAGACTTATAGTGAAAGCGTTTTCTTGCGTATATTATGCACTGGTTTTAGCCTATTTGTGTAAATAAAGTGCGGTAAAGGTGGAAAATACCTATTTATTTGAGGGTCTCTTACAGGCAAATATATATAAATGAGACCTCATTAAGAGATAAGGTGATGCAGTGACCAAATACGCAAAGACCTAATATCTTTGGAGAAATTTTTCTTCCTCGTGTCATACATGATTCATGATTAGCAATGAATATTCGTAACTTGCGTGGAAAAAAAATTTCTGTATACTTAGTAACCGTTTAATTTTAATATTATCAACCGAATTGAATAAAATTTCCACAACTGATATAATAAACATCTTACCTACTACAATGTAACGAAATGGAAAAATTAATTTAATCTAATTGCCTTTTTACCAACTTAAAGTACCCTGCTATCTGTCGTTCATACGTAACAGACGAACAACGAAAAATTCACCTTATCGTTGTATAAAAAAAGCTCTTTCACGCGGTCACCTACACAGCAAACAAACAAACTTTCTCACAGTGCATCGCAGAAGTATCAATACACAATACTTTTTACACGTATATATCTCTGTCTTTACGTTTCAACTTCGTCAAAAAATGCATAATAAACATACCACCAAGCATATATTTCGATTATCGCGCAACATAATATATCGCATTAAATCAACCGCCTGCTCTTATACATACCGGTATCGGAAGTCGACTGCTGCTGCTGCTCGTACATTTTGGCTCGTCTGTCAGCGTTTATTCTCAATACTAAACGCTGCTTGAACCACTTTTACAATGTGTACACCATATATACAGGCACTAATATTCACTTCCACCGAAACACCACAACAACGGCCAACGACGACGACGTATTACTGCTATATCACTCCAACTTTAAGATGCAACATTGACTTGTTGCGCGTTTGTAATACGCTGCTACTACTGCTGCTGCTGCTGCTGCTGTTGCTGTTGCACATGTCACGATGCGACGGCGGCGCTTCTCTTCGCGCTCGCTAACAAACTATATATGTATACACACAACGTGCGTGCACGCGCTCACTGTAATTTTCCCCGGCGAGGCTTATTTTCTCTCCCTCCAGCTCGTTGTCGTCCTTTCCCCGCTACGAGATATATATTGGAAACAAAACACGTGTGCTGCTGTGTGAAGAGTGACGATACGCCGGTGGTTTACGTGATCCTTCGGTACTGACTTTTCGTGAGATTATAATGCTAGAGGTATAGACGATGTAATATATACTTTTCGAATTGTACCCTTGTGAGATTACAAGTGTGTGTAAGTGTTTTTGATGTGACGGAATATCAGTGCAAATCGGCAATACTGCGGTCGATCGCGTCAATTCGATATCGATACCCCGAGGTTTGACTTGTAAATTTCCATCGAAGAGTATATAATATATATATTCTGCTTGGAGTTCGATATCGAATTAAAAAATTTCCTCTGTGATTAATACATTGTTAATGCAGCACTAAAATTATACACACCATCCACATGCCACCTTGTTTCACTGTAACGTTGTTCTTCCCATCGATATATTCTTCACAAATATATATAACACAACGTCCAAGTGATCCTCACGACACGATAATTCTTCTCATCTCCGCACGTTCAATACCATCGTTATATAGTCTCTTCACTACACGATCTGAAGTATAGACATCACCGTACGTATAGCATATATACATACATTAGCGCAAATGTCGCGAGCGTAATCAACACTGAAACTGATGCCTCGAGTATTCCTCTCTTTTATGGACTTATCGCTTTGAATTCGAGACGATTAGATCGTTATCAGACGCGTCGCGCACGCGCGCGTGAGAAAACGAAGTTGTATGTGTGTGTATATACGTATATAGTTACAGTGCAATACGGAGGCTCGACGGCGTCGCGGTGGCTCGCGCGATTATAAGCCGTTTTCCAGAACGCGCGCAAGTCGCCCGCGGGACTTTTCATTGACGCTATGTAGCGTTGCGATCAGGGATTTCGACTGCGCGTAAGTATTGGGTGTTTACGATTTAATGCAGAGAGGAGGAAAAACGTTTCTGTTGTTAGATGAAGAACGAAGCTTTCGTTGGAAGTGATCGCGAGGTTTTTCTTATATATATAGGTAAAGTGTAATAGTAGCGTACAGCTACTTACATGAAAACGTTTTTCATTGGTATATATACGGAAATATGTGCATGGTCAAACGGAGAAAGTATATATACATATATATATTTTTTTTAATGGAATATTAGACAATGTTAATATTTATGTGTATATAGAAGTTGTTCCAGCTCAAACTGGTTAAGTTAAGAGATAATTAAAGCGTGGTTTATATTTATAGAGATAATGATCTGTTGGTTCAGTGTACTTTTCAAAGGTGCACACACTATCGTCACCCATTGTTTGGAGATTATAAACGCTTGACTAATGCTTTTTCATGAAAATACCGAAAGTCCATTATACGCTACATTGTCCTACATTTTTACAATATAATATGTATATGTATTTACTTCTTACGCGGTCATGTCATGATTCTATAGAAAGTATGTGTATATACATATATATTTCAATCATTATTATAAGCTTATATAGATATCAACGATTCAATGTGATGCAGTATTTGTATTTCTTACAATAACATTGTAACTATATATATATGCATACACTGAGAAAAATGATATATTAAAAATTACTATAATACATAGTAACGTCGACCCATACTTGCAATATAAAAAAA
>JAWWEQ010033777.1:0-21288 GCA_035583055.1 Torymus tubicola
TGTTTGTCATTATTTTCTGTCTCTCTCGTTTTTCTGCAATATAACTAGACTTTTAATACCCATTTTCTAACTAAAAATCTGTCCAACTTTAAAACCTCTTAAATAGTTAAGAACTAGCTTGTGCCAGTCTACTATATGAAATAACTTTTAAATGGAATAAATTATCGGATAAATTAATTTTTATTTTTTATCATTATAAGATAAATAAAATTAATATTCATTTGAGTACAAAGTAATAACAGACAATTTAATAGACCGGCTGCGTAAGCCGCATACACCTTTTTAAGTAGAAAAATCTACATTCAGTCAGACGTAGGTTTGTCAGGCGTAATGCCTTCTGTTGATACGTATGTATCCCAAAAGTTTTTCTATAATATATCATTCGAATCCATTGAGATTATATTATATATAACTTGCATAAATTGATGTAATTGCTACTTTTTAAGATTATTTATCTCTCTCCGACTGCTGTGTAAAACCTTTTATACAAAATGGAACAACCCAATACAATGACATTAAACAAGCTTATATAAGCTGTTTTTATATAATATATAAAAAACGTTATGGATGAAATTTATCATGACCCTAAGGTCCTTTTGATTGGCTGTTATTGACTCATTTAATTGGTACATACATAGAATAAGCGCTAAAATCGAATATGTTTGAATTTTCAATATTGAATTTTTGAGTTGAGTATTTAAATCTGAATAATTAAAATAGAAAAAGAAAAATTTTATTATTGTATTTATCAAAATTACGTCATTATAGTAGAATTTTAAGTCATTGACGCGAACTTATTTAAATCGAAACTAACATGATAACGATCGTAACCTTGAAAAAATAAATAAATAACCAAATATTACGCCGGAAAATGCGTTTAATGTAGCTAGTACTATAAGAATCAAGATCTTTTGTCACTTATACACAAACACTATTATTCCACTGGTATCTTTCTATGGCTATCAACAGATTTAACGCTGATCCGTTGATGAAAAAAGGTAGGCACGAGCGACTCTCATATAATAAGTGTCCACACATGAAATACTCAAACAGGCATTTCTGCGGGTATATGTGAGTATGTCTCTCTTTCTCTCTCTACTTCTCTCTCTCACTCTGTGCTCACACATCTATATACAGCGCACACACATTTATGTAGACTGCTCGTGCTTTATAACGACAAGTGGCGTATTTGCATACATCGATAGGCGCTAGTAATGATCGCAGATTACCATTATAAAGAGCGAATAACGTTTCGCGCACGAAATGCCAAAGCGCAACCTTGTGTGTCTGTGTGTATGTGTGCGTGTGTATGTGTACTGCAAGCATGCGGTTCCCCTATACCTCCTCCTTGCTATATCTCCCATGGCGCGCATTAGTGCAAGTTGCACCAATGCATATAGATGTGCAGATATATGTAGCCTCGCGTGTGCGTTTACACACAGCTACAATGGGTGCGCCAGTTATAGCAATTTGCCAATAATTGTTGCAGTTATGTTAATTCTCAATCAGCGTCACACGCCATATTCTCTCTCTCTCTCTTTCTCTCCCTTTCTCTCTCTCT
The DNA here is from genome assembly GCA_035583055.1 of Torymus tubicola. NCBI lineage: Eukaryota > Metazoa > Arthropoda > Insecta > Hymenoptera > Torymidae > Torymus > Torymus tubicola. Next base: position 1,562 of record JAWWEQ010033777.1, read on the forward strand.
CTTTCTCTCTTTCTCTCTTTCTCTTTCACTATTTCTCTGTTCTCTACCTCTCGCCGATACTATAGTTACGTCGCTTTTTCCAGAATTAAAAAATATTAAATATATCAAAAGTTATCAAAGTTTAAAGTTAAGCAACAAAAATTCATAGATTGAGAAGTTTTAACTTTATACTTATTTTGATGCATTTGCGCTGCTTAACTTTAAACTTTCATAACTTTTGATACATTTAATATTTTTTAATTCTGAAAGAAGCAACGTAAAACTTGTAATCTCTAATTTTATTTTATTTTTTTACAATTATATATAAAGATTTTCCAGCTTAACCAATAAACAAATAAAACCGAGCATTTTTTCAGTATTTCTTTCAAATACAGCTAAACCTGTCGATAACTCAAGTTTATGAAAGCGTTAGGGTCTAATATTCTAGCATTCATTATATTTTAGCATCTATAAACATATCTCAAAGTTTGAGCAAAATCCATAATCCAGAATCCGTGACCTCTCCTCGTAAGTATTATCAAATAACATCAAAGAAATTATTGTGCATACAGTCGGTATTTCCGGGACTTCCCAGAAATAACGACCGCGTCCCGGAAATAACGTATATATACCTTCAAAAATCACAGAAAAAACAGTTATAGGTCATTATATATACATAAAATTGAAAACAGGAAGAAGCAAGGTGTAGTAATAAAATTGCTATATTTGTCAACCGCTATTTAAATATTATTCATTTCCTGATATTTCCTCTTACTCATAAACAATTATTTAATAGATATATTTTATGATACATTCAGTTTACAAAATTATTGTTTTTTTTAATCGTTTTGAAATAACAAACATGACTAATGATTCTTGCACCATAATACCGCGTATCACTCCGCAAGCTATATATATCATGACTTCCATACTGATATATAAACAGCATTATTTACAAATTTAGAACCCAAAATTTTGAGATACCTCTAAGATAAATTTTTTCAGATTTTTTTATATTGTACAATAGACGGAAAAAATTTCCAATGAAAACACTCGTGTGAAATTTGTTATATAAGCCAACAGACAATCATTATAAGTTTAAATATCGTAGGTTTTTTCATATTTCTGTGTTCAAAAACATATCTATCCCAAAATTCCAGATAAATCCGTAATCCGGAGATCTAAACCTTTCTTATTAGTTAGTTAGGAATGTATATTCACAAATTAGTATGTGAACAAAATGAAATATTTCAATTATAAAATTTTATCAATATAATAACTCAATCATACAGATGTAGGCGTAATTACAAAATACGGATACTAAAAACATCCATCAACTCAGAATCATAAGCACAATTCTAATTAACATACAATACATTTTATAATTTTTTAACAGAACTCGCGAAATCGTCGTTGTAATGACCAGTCGTGCGACCGTTTGAAAAAATGCGCGCGAATCCTTATTCCCATAGTTTATGTATATGCGCTATGCCAGCAGCGCCACGGTTGTTGAATGGCTCGCTGGACAAAAACGCATGCTTCGTTGTGACAGCCATATCGAAGTTTTAAATTCAAGATTTCAAGAATTTAGTATTTCGTTCAAGTAGATGAGTACATGGCCTGGAGCCGATACCTTTAACGAAGAAAAAAAAACTTTTACATTAGTATACATGTGCTGTTGAAGGCTCGAGTTGTGAGATATTTAGTATGTGCCTTTGTTGCGCGTAGACTGCAACTTTGAAATACACCGCCTGCAAGGAAGTCCTCATAAAAACGAAACCTGGAACTTATAAGTATTTGTAAAGAAAAAAAATACATCGCTTACTCAGCATCAAATAGAATTGTCTATGTATTTATATACAATAGGTAGAAGTCTATAGATTTTTTGTGATTTCTGTACGCACACATCGGGGATGTCAATTTCGACCTTTGCCTCTGTGTAGAAGTCGTATCTCAAGGTGAGAGTTATTTAATTAGTGTTTCAAACTCCATTGATGTAACAGTATAATTAGTATAAAAAATCGTTACATTATAGATTTTTTAACAATTGATACTCTTCTTGAATTTTAAAGTTTTAGACAAATTATTTTTATATAAGTGGTTTAAAAAACTACCTGATATTACTTATTGCATACAGTAGAGTTACATATAGTAGTCTTTCTTAGAACAACTTTTATGAGTAAATTCAATTTTATAATTGGAATCTATATAAAAGGTTTTGCATATATAGGCATTTCTGTATTTATATGTTGAATTATAATAATTCATCTTTTTCCAGTAATTAAATACCTGAAAGAATTAATTTCAATAGCAATTCACAAAAATTTTCTTAATGTATACCTTCATTCGATGTATGTGTGTATATACATATATTCATACATAGATTCACCTGAGAACTGCCCATATATATGTGTGTGTGTATATATCTTTTAAGTATATTTTGGTTTATAAAAAGTTTTATGTAAACAAAAGTGATATTTATTATATTGTCTGTTTGTTTCTTCATAAATGTTTCTATAATGTTACATACTATAAAATCTTTATTTTAATAAAAATTTCTAATGGAATTATTATTTTATAGAACTACATTTATCTTTAAATTAACTAAAACTTTTGTGAGATTTACAATAAAATAATTTGTAAGTTTTTATAAACTGTTTTTTTAATAATTGATCTTATTTTGTTAATATGCAATTCATTACCTCAAAACTAACTGAAGTTAATATTGTAATAAAACTCAAACATTTTATCTTATTATGTGATATTTATATTTTTCTTGTATTTTATTAAAAATTAATTTTTCTGAGTGTAAATGAAAATGTGTTTTTTTCACTTTTGCAGTAAGCTAATTATAAATATTTGTTTTTTATAGAACATGAATCTATCGGACAACCAAATTTTGAATTGTATCATTGATAGATCATACCTACAAGATAATAAAAATATAGATACTAAAAGACAAAAGTCTGAAAATGTGATTTATGACAATAGATATTCAAATAATATTCATAGAAAAAGTATTTTAAATCAAGATTGCTTAATCCACATTTTTGAGTTTTTACCAATTAGAGATAGAGTAAGAGTTGAAAGAGGTAAAACATATTGATATCAAATTCATGAATTTATACTTAAGTCATGAAATAATAATAAAACTTCATGTAATTTATTTCAGTGTGCAAAGAATGGAATGAAGCTGCTAAGGCAGCATGGAATAGTTTTAGAGCATTGAATTTTTCTCCAGAAAGTTGGGGCACAAAAGATACAATTGATAATGTTATTTTTAAAAAATTATTAAGACGCTGTGGCAGGTATTTGAAATATGTTAATTTGGACAAATGCAAAGTATCAGTGACTTTATTGAAGACAGTTGCACTGCATTGCACAAATATCGAAGATATTATTATACATTTACCAACGAAAAAATGTTCTGATAATATTCTTGGATTGCTTTTTATTTCATTGAGAAATTTAAGATGCATCCAAATTGAATCTAAACCACGAAAAAACAAACATGTAAATGGTATATGCTTACAAAATTTAAATGCTGAATTTATTGAAAAAATAGCTTTACATGGCTCTTGGTACATAGACATTCCTGAAATATGTTATGTATGTATAATATTAAATAATTATTATTCATATGTAATAGTTTTTGTGAATATAATATTGATTAAATGATTTGTATTAGATTCTTAAGGACTTTAAAAAACTTCATACTCTAATTTTACGAGATATTCCTCTCCAAGTCATTGATGGAGAACATATTATAAGTCTTTTAAGTGTACTAAAGAACTTAAGAAATTTGGATGTATCAGGTGATTGGGTTTTGTTAAATGAGAGGTTTTTTATACAATTGAGAAATGTAGGCAAGAACTTAATAAGTTTAAATGTAGGTGGTGAGTAACTTTAACAATCATATATTTTTATCTATACTGTGAAATTATAAATTGAAAAAAAAAATAGGTAACATTCATTTCATATTTTTTGTTACAGGAAATCAATCAAGAAACCTCATCACAAATGATAGTCTATATGCAATCGCCAGTTTAACCCAAATAGAAATATTAAGTATAAGTTATTTAAATGCACAAGTATCACTGGAAATACTGTATGGCATGAATAACTTAAAAAAGTTATACCTCTGTTGGGGTGAAGTATTTGATAATGAAGCGCTTGAATTAATAAGTTCTTTAGAGAAACTTGAATATATCGATCTGAAAAAATGTAACATTTCTAAGCATTTTATTAAATTTCTTCCAAAAGTAACGCAAGCTCGTAATAGTGTCTTAACGATTGGGTTACAAGGGACACTTGTAAGGAGAAGTGATTTACATAATACTTCACCGATATTAAAATTTATAATTTAGAGTTTTAAAAAAAATGTAGTGTGCATGCGCTTAGGAAAACTATTACTTTTAATAATATTATTTTTACAATTTGAGTTTATTTTTGAAAATTCAGAGCAAAGATTTTATCAATATTTATAATATTCTTTTATAATTGTATCCGTGAATTAGTATTATTATAAATAATTATAAGAAGTCATGTCTTTAAGTTCGTTTTTGAAATGTATGATTGCAGTATTTGATAACATGCATCCACATAGACTTATACAAAATTATTTTGCAATAATTAATGCATGTTCACATATGACGTTTCATTAGTACTCTTTTAATTTAAGAAGTATATATTTTATTTAATTATTTTTACAAAATTTGTTACGTAAATACAATAATTGTATTATTTTTTTTTAATAAAATAAATAACACATAGTTTATGTTCAAAGTATACTTAAAGGTACAACAATACCTTAATGTAATGTTGAACCAATATTTGATTCCATGGAGATATATTCAAGGAAATTATGATTAAAAAATCTGTCAAAATTTAGAAATTAATGTAAGTAATTATAAAGAATTGTTAATCGATCATTAAATCAAATGTTATAAGTTAAATTCAGAATCGAGGTCTCAGTACTTATTGTAATAAAATAATTGTTCAATGTTCTTACAATTTTAATAAACATAATGAAACTTCCAATTCTACTTTTATTTGCAATTCATTAAAGCTTGTGCAAGTGCTTAAGCTATACAGCACTAAAACTATGATTATCGCTGTGGCGGGAAAAGAGTAAGTGTATTTATCGAGAGAGAAACACCGTCCATGATCAACCATACGATCATCTCGATACTAACTCCATTTTCTGTCTTTTAAAAAACTGCTTTTTCGCTGTTTCTTAAAGTCCAACAAGCAAAGTTTTAAACTGAAGTTCTATTTTGAAGTTTTAGCCAAATCCTACGTGATCCTTTATTTGGTGATAAAAGATGATTTTTCCGAATACGTTTACTTTTTAATGTGTGCGTTCAATAACAATTTTTTAATTTTTTTTTTTTGTTTTAATGCGTAAGCAGGTAGAATTGCTGTATAATTGCTGATTGCTCATACAAATACTTGTAAATAAATATAGCAATAATGTACCAGCTACAAAAATATACCAAAATTATATACTTATTGCCACTAGTTTTATATAAACGTAAAAACCCCAAACCGGTGTCGTTATACGTTTCATTTAAAAAGCACGAGTTCGCGCCTCAAAACGCAATATGATTATTGGTTACCCCTAAGAGCAAATGGCGCCTATAGCAACGAGCGCTTCGCTCGCGATAGGTTCATAACGGTTAAGAACACGTGTGCGCCCACGTTCATTGTTGTTTACAGTATATCAGCAGCAATAGTGTTGGACTCTTTTTTTCCGCGTATGCAACTCCCGGTTATTGCTACTTTTAGGATTTATTCCGTATTACTGCTGTACTCAATTAATCTAATACATCGATGCACGTATTTCGTAGATCATCATTATACAAGATATGAAATGGGAATTTAGTATTTAACTCTATTAATACGTAATGATAAATCAAGGTAAGTTGTAAGCACAATAAATAACCGATGTGAAAGGAAATGTGATTTCAGTTGTAGATTTTACAACGTTACATTCGAGCGTATATATGCTGTGTTTAAAAAAAAATTTAACCGGCACCTTATTTATGGAAATGATTGTCATTTCTTGCCGTTACGGGAATCATACGAATATACAACATTACGCGGCTGCGCCCTACATTTGCAACCGCATATTTCACGAAATACTTGAACATTATAACCTCTCTTCCCCTTAAAATGCCAATCTTTCGCGTATCTCGATATGGATTTGAATTTGTTTTATATTATTGTTATTATGTTTCACAGGCGTGAACAAATCTATTTTACGCATTCGTTTCGAGTGTAAAATTCACTCTCAAAAATATAATACAGATACGTCATATTTGCATTGTCGTATGAAAAACTTATGTTTACTATACGTACTTGTAGTTAATGATAAATTACTTTATAACTACATAATAATTTTAATAGTTTTGACATTTTGCGTTGAAAAATTTAATTATGAATTTTCTTATATTAGAGTAGCGATTATACCCTGTAATCATATTTAACAGTGTCTCACTGATGACTAATAAATTTTCAGGAATATGGAAAATAAAAAGCAGAAACTAGATAACGTAGATAATTATGACAATGAATATAAAAATTATGGGATACATATGTTAAACGAAGATTGTTTGACGCATATTTTTCAATTTTTACCGATCGCCGACCGAGTAAGGATTGAAAGAGGTAACGAAAATTTACTCACTTAAATACATTATTAACAAGAACGAAATGTAAATTTTTTTTTTTCAATTTTGTTGCAGTATGCAAGCAATGGCAAGAAACTGTCAAAGGCTCGTGGCGACATTTTCGAGTATTAGAGTTTTCTCAAAAAAGCTGGGGCTCCTTCAAGCCTGGTGTACCCGACAATAACGTATTCAAAAAAGTGCTGCGTCGTTGCCATTTATCCTTAACTCACATTATCGCCCGAGATTATTATATGACCTATCAGGTGAATAATATCCATCTTATACCAAAATGGTGTCCAAACTTGGAATACGCAATATTGAATACATTTACATTAACAACGCCATTTCTAAGAGAATTGCGACTCTGCACTAAAATTAAGGAAATAAGCGTGGAAATCTTAACGCGAGCATGTACGGACGATGTTTTGGGATCTTTAGTCTCTTCTTTAAAGAACTTGCGCAGCATTAAAATTCGATCACCTAGCATACGCTTCTTGGATTGGAATAAAAAGTTGTGTGGTCGATTTTTACTGATGGCAAACGCCGAATCAATTCAAGAAGTTTATTTTGACCGAAGAAAGTATGTTGACGTTGCTGCAGTATGTCGCGTAAGTATAAAATCTATTTCTACTAATATATTTTTTCGTGACACCTTATTTTTTTATTTAAATATTTTTCAAATATTTCATGTAGATTATTGAAAACTTCAAAAATCTACATACATTGACTTTTCGACGACTCAACATCGAACCTGCTCATTTACTTCTCAAAAGTTTACGATTATTACATATTCGAACGCTAGATATATCTCTAACCTTTTATGATGAAGGCATAAATGATGATTTTTTATCAGAGTTAAAAGATGCGTGCAAGAGTTTAGTAGTTTTAAATGTCAGCGGTAAATACTACTGGATTTTATGTATTTCTGTACTACTACTTAAGTATCAGTTGAATCAAGAAATGAAATAATATATATATTTTTTTAGGAAACAAAGCTATAACTGATGCTGGCCTAACATCTATTGCGGCATTACCGAATTTGGAAGAATTGGACATAAGTGCCTTGAGTAACATATCTACTATTCAGATGTTATGTACCAGAAGTACTTTGAAGAAATTATATTGTAAAAATACCGGAATAAATAATCACGATGTTATGCTATTAAGTTCAGTCGAGAAAATAGAATATCTCGATCTTAAATTTTGTCGAAATATTTCAAAGGGCTTTTTTTATTATTTAGAGTTAGCAATAAATCTGCGCGATAACGATATCATTGTTACTATTGTATTAACAAATACACAAATAACAGTCACTGATTTGCCAACTATTTCACGTGTTAAATTTAAAATTTAATAAATTATCGATTCCATACACGTATTAATATATGATTGATATTTTGGTAAAACGTTTGTTTTTTTTATTCAAGTTATAAGTTGATGTTTATAAGGCTGGTACTGAAATTAATAATCGTTAAATAGCAGCTTTTAAAGAAAATATTTTCTGGTCATTAATAATATCTAATAACGATATTAAAAAGTTCGAATACTAGTTTTAGTACAATGAAATCGTCCATAACTTACAGCATATATGTATATTTTTGCAATAAATGCATTTACATGTTATTTGTAATTTAATGTTAATAATATATTTTTTGATAAATAATAGTAAACGATAGCGAAATTTAAGAATACTGCAAAAAGTGACTATAATCTTAAAATTAACTTTGAAGTTAAACAAATTATTAATAATTTAATAAATTTTTCGTTATTGAAATATGTTTACTTATATATGTAGCAGCAGAATCCAGAAAAAGGACGAAATGTGCGCCATATCTATATTTATGTCTAAGTGTATAATATTGTATTTGTATAAGTCTTGGGCCTAGAAAGTTATTTTTTAAATAAAGATTAATTTTCAAGATAAGTAACATAGTAAAATTTCTAGAAGGTACTATGCCAATTTTATCATTTCCTTACGTAAAACATCGCATAAGTAATTAAATAGTCAAAATAGAGGTTCAGTACAAATATATTATAAATCAGTTCCATGGAATAAACTCGATTACAAGTTAAAAGTTTTTTCTCGATTGAATACATATAGTTATGTGAATTTAAAAAAAAACAGTATACATTATTATACTATAACAGACTAAAGTTATAAAAATTAAATAATTATAACGTTTCCGACAACTTTTTTCACACTACTCATTTTTTCTTCTGAATCTTTCAATCAAATTGTTATCGCGCAATCCACATTTTCCACAGTAAAATACCTATAATTCGTCTCTTGTTACTCAAAATACCCAACGCAGCAGAGTAAACTTTACAATGAATATTATGCGTAAACAGTTAAGTAAGAAAAACCATGAAGCAGACTGCGAGTAGGTCGAGCGAATATCATGGATTATATTTGGGATTTCACCTTATATCAGTAATAATACTGCTTGTAACTCAATCGTATCTATTTAAAGCATGACATTATCGTTGCGTGTGTATATTATATTATATACGCATATTTTACATGTCGATATTTCGTTCTTATACAATAAATTTACGTTTGCGCCATACATTGTTAAGTTGTTTTTGTATACATATAGGAAAATGAATTGGTATGTAGAGTAAAAATACTGAAAAAGATATATTAAGACATTAAATGACATCTGAATGCGTAAAGTAGATGATATTTGTCCGTATAAGCGGAATTTGTCAAAAGAACGAGTGGGATGATAGGAAAATTTTATTGTTGATAAAAGTACACAATATTTATTATTAAAACTTTTTTTTTTTAATAACTTACATCTGCAGGTAGATATACGTATTATTTCAAAATGAAGAAAATAAATAAATCAACGAAAAAATAACAAGTATCATGGTGCGCTACATTATATACTCTTTCCTATATCGGGCACTTGCACCGCGTATACATTCGAAAAAGCGCGCTGAAATAATCGTACGATATATTGGCCAAAATGTCAACAGTAGGTAGCTGGAAACGTGGTTGCGGTTGGTTCGCAGAACTGCACGTATTATGAAAGCCAGGGCAGTGGCGGCAAGTCGCAACTTGTTTCTTACTTTCTCTCTCTCTCTTACGAACTCAAGGAAGAAAAAAAGCATTTTCTCATGCAGAAGTTTGAATTTCGTTTCACTAATAAAAGGTATTGAGGAGAATTTGTTTTACGGATTTTATCGTATCTATTGGAAATATTGTATATCGAGGTAAGTTTATATTAAATAATTGAATGACAGTATAGCGGGAGGAAACGTTTATAGATACAAATATATGGAAAGTGGTGTGTACGTATTATATGATTGTTGATTTCTGATTTCGTACTTATTGATTATAAAAGTTATCACTTTTCGTCATTTCATATCGTCGTGATATTATAAACTTGTATACGATACTAGTTATTACAAAAAATTCATGCTATTATCCCTCACTTAATTTATGTTGATATAAGTCATGTGAATTAGGATAAGAATGATTATCAGTTTGTGTGTGTGTGTGTGTATTCTTTATAATGGAACTTTGATATTAATTTTTTTTATAATTAAAAGACTAATAGTTAATAGGTACTAGATAAACATTCATTGAAATAGACTAATGTCATTAACTTTAAGTGTTATTATAATTTATTATGTTAATTTCAAAACAATGCATATTGTATATATGATATTACAACCATCGAATGTTGAGATATAAAATCATTGTCTTGACAAAAGTTAAAACAAAATTTAACATCTAAGATACTTTTGAAACTTAATTTATAGATTGATTGATATTGAATGAAACATTTTAAAATAATGTATATTTTATAATTGTATCATATGTACATTAATTTCTTGTTTATTTATCATATTATTGAATTAATTTATTTTATTTTTTTCAGCTAGTCATTATTTCAATAATGAAAAAGAACGCTAAATCATCTCTTACTTGGAGACAAATATGTATAAAAATACAGAAGCTAGATAATTCACAGCGCAATATTGATTCTAAGTATAATGGCGAGTCAATTGTTCATCCATGTCTCTTAAATCAAGACTGTTTGGTACACATTTTTAAATTTTTACCAATAACAGACAAATTTAGAGTTGAAAGAGGTATGTAGCTATATGTGTAATTATTAAACATCTATAGAGATTATAGGACAGAAGAGTAATAAATTATTTAAAAATATATACATAGATTCTATGCATTTGTTATTGCTTGTGTCTATTCATATATAAAGTTGTCGATAAACTTAAAGACTAAATACTATTTAAATTTTTTCAAATATTCTATTTAATTGTAAAAGAATTTTAATCATTTCTAATGAGAGAAACTTACAAGATATTTTTATTATTTAGTAGAGACAAATTATATAAAACTTCTTTAATTCTATTGCAGTGTGTAAACAGTGGTATGAAGCCAGCCAGCTTTCATGGAAAACTTTAAAAATATTAAGCTTCTCTGCAAACAGTTGGGGTTTAAAATACTTTGGGGATCAAGTTACTGTAAATATTATCAAAAAGGTGTTACAACGTTGTGGTAATAAGATAACTCACATTAACATGCAGAAAAATTCTGACATAATAAAGGATGTATATAGTCTGGCTTTTTTACCAAGATTGTGTCCAAACTTGCAACATGTAAATTTGTCTTATTTCAATGTAACAGATCGGTTACTGAGAGAATTATCAGTCCATTGCCAAAGTATTACAACACTCCGTTTGGCTAAGAATATATACCGATGTAAAGAGAATATTTTAGGAAATTTATTCTCTTCATTAAGAAACTTAAAGTGCCTTAAACTTAAGTTTTCCAGTTTGAAGGGCTTATGTTTTCAGTATTTGAATGCTGAATGCATTGAAGAAATTCATTTAAATCATTGCAGGGATATTGATTGGAGTCTAATGTGTGAAGTAAGTAATAAATTAAATAACTACTTTACTTGTGATTTCTTGTTTAATTAATATGATTTTTGTTAGATTTTTAAAAAATTCACAAAATTGCATACATTAGTATTGAATCATTTTATGGGATCATCTGAAAACAGATATTTATTAATCTGTTTAAACGAATTGAATATCAAGAATCTAGTTATTGTTGATTATTATGACTTGGGAATAAATAATGACTTTTTATTAGGATTGAAGAATGTATACAAAAATTTGAAATACTTAAATATTAGTTGTAAGTACTACTGACAATCATAATATTTCTAAATTATTATTGAAATAGTATATCAAATACACGTAATGAAAAATAAAAGCATTTATTTCATATTGATGGTTTGTACAGATAACGAGAATATAACAAATAAAGGTCTTACAACTATTGCATTATTTGCAAATCTAGAAGAATTAGTCATAAATGATTTAAAAAGTATTTCTTCAATTCAGATGCTATCTAGTATGTCAAATTTAAAAAAATTGTCTTGTGTGGAAAACAAAATACCGGAGAAGGATATTATTAAATTCTTATGTCGAGTAGCAAGAATCGAATTTCTTAATCTTACAAAGTGCTATTTCCGAGATCCTAAAAATTTCCCTCATCATATTGTGGAAACAATGAAACAACACTATAATAATATCACTATTAAGTTAAAATTTACCAAGGTAAAAGTATGTCATTTGCCCTTGGATTCTACTCCAGTTACATTTATTCTTTAAACACATCGAATATACATTAATTAATGTATTAAACTAATATCGTAATAGTAAAAAATTGTTATTAATCATAGTATTAAAAAAGACTGAAGTTTATCTTCGAAAAGTACAGGTAGAGATGTTTAATGATCAGTATTGTAATTGTAATGAATAACGTCTCTTTTTAGTTATTAAAATTATTTATTAATACTACGTATTTTTAAGCTACAAAATTTGAATAAAATATTTTTCACTACATTTGTTAATGCTTTAGCGAAAGATCCAACGAAAAACCTAATATTCCAAATTACTTCCGCAATACCACTACTCAAAATGCATAAATACATCTAATTGTCTTAGATGTGACTTTCCTTCTCCGCATCCCAATTCTTTTCTACAATATATTAACTCGTGAATTGTTTCCGATGAATATCGTCAGCAGCGATTTTTCACCATCATCCTTATGTATATATATCTATACGGGCAACAGTCGTCCAAATTTTATACCGCGGTGCGACGCGCGCAAATTTAATTTCTCCTAACTGCAACGCGTTTTCTTATCTATATCTTGATTATTTTTTATTTTAATTTTCACGCAGACACACACGGGTAATTTTACCGGTTGCCTACGAGCTCGTTTCGCTTTTGAAAATGTCATCGCGTTCAACGATATTATCCACGCTATTTTAATGTAAGTTTCAAGCATTTACATATACGATGGATCAAAATGTGTTCATTATAGTTGAGTTAGCGGTTTTTTACCAATGAAAAATATAAAAAAAAAGAAAAGAAAATGGGTATAAGTATACGTTTTTTTCCCACAAATACCCTATCTATAAACATATATTAATATATGTAACTCAAAGAAATGAACTTTCAGACCTATGCAAAAACACTTTTATATATATGTATATATATCACGTTGGCGACCCTCGATCGTAATGTATAAGTCTAGATAATGATGCCAGAGGGAGAAATCGTCCGGTCTCGGTATTCACGTCACGTGAGCTCATCACCGCTTAATTTCGGGCTCCCATGTATTCCTCTATATATATATATATACACACACACGCATAGCGTACCTTAACTGGACGGCGCGCTAGCAGGCGATTAAAGCTGATTGCTTGAAGGGGAGAGCACTTATTAGTCACCCCCGTTGCGCAATAGTGACCCTCGTGTCTATGACGATGAAGACATTGTCGCGAGGACACGCTGAATTCGGGTTCGTCTATAATACGTCTGTTTGTTATACGTATACGAATAATATAATATGTAAGGGTCTATAGTTTATTCTACAATGCATCTACACACACACACATATATATATAGGTATAGTTTTATTTTCGTATGGAAAGATAATTTATCCAAATTTCACTTGGAAATTTGTATAACTGTGTAGGAATCTGTGCAGCATGCAGTATTCGATTTCAATTCTAAATACTTCAAATCTGTTGCAAATGATTCACCATAGTATATGTATATACGTACATATATACACATAGCCCGTCTATACTGATTCAAGTCAAATATAAAGTTCTTGGTATCTCTTCTTTTTCATATAGAGGTTGAAGTCAGCTTATCGTAATTGATATCTGAAATAAAAAGAAACAATTTTTGTCGTTTAGTCTGTATTCGCGAAGTTTTTTTTAAATAATTTATAACCACTCGTCGATATTGTGACGAAGTATTCATTTGTATATCGATTATATAATATTATTGCCTATGCGAGTGTAGGAAAACTCGGTAAATGACTAATACTCACCACTGCTGCAATGTAGACTAACTATCCTTTAAGATGATATTATAATATAATAATTAATCTCAGCCTCTGTAATAACAAATTCGGATTTTTTGTCCATCAAATTATTATATACAATGAATTGCTTCCGTTCATTCCTGATACCATAGAATATATTCCCTACGTAATTATATATTGTCCGTTTTTATACGAAAACTCTAGCAAAACTCAAAAAAGATCTATATTTTGTTTGTCATTTTACAACATCAGAGTGAAAGAAAATTCTAATTTTAGAACTCGATTAACATTAAGGTATAACAATTCTTATATTTTAAATTTATCTGACCTTAGACAAATTTATTTAACTCAGATAAGATCTAAAATGGCAAATTAAAATAGGCCTTTTCATAACAAAAACAAAAACTTCATCGTCCCGATGTCATAAAAGTAGAATTTAAACAAAGATTAATGTAGAATATTTAAACTTTCTTTTTCAATTACATCGCTTCGACATAACCCATGTAAGTAGTATACCTCTTCGATACGTCATAAACTCATCACATATACATACACAGAATTTGACACTCTTCAACGTTTATATCCATATTAAATACATCACATAGAAATTCGCAATCCATTGAATTTTCTCGATTATAAACCGTTATATATACATACTACATTTTCTATATACTCAAAAATATTCGTACTGACAACTGCAACCTTACCGATCTCTAACCGTCCCCCTTATAGACACATACAGACACGCACACATATCATACATACACGACGGAAAAAATTTCACGCCTTGTTTTCAATAGCACTTTGGTATTCCTACCTCGCTGCAAGCAATCATCCGTGCACGACGCTGAAGGAGTGATTTGTCATTCCGTCGGGGCCACGTCTCAAACTGTAAGGGAGGTGGTAAAAGACAGACGGAGGAAGAGAAAAGACAATTCCATGCCCTCGACACTCTATATACGCGTATATACGTATAGTCGTGAGGTTGTCCCGTGAGAGTAACTGCACCCCCGCCCCCCAGCTGCTCTCGAATCATTTTCCCGTGAGGATACGCCACACCCTCGAGTTGGTCTCGCGGAAATCTGTTATGCCGCATATCTTTGTCCTTCTATATAACTCCGTCTAGCCGTCGTTTCCGCCTGTATATATGTGAATATGTTTTAATCGGTCTTTTTTCACGTATGTGTGTTTGCGCGAAGATAATTTCAATACCACATATTATATATATATATATGATATCAACGCTCGCGCGCGCAACGTGTGATGTGTATAATTAATAATGTTACGTGACAAGTGTTTCGATTACATCATGTTATGTATCAAAAGTAATTTGTGTTGTATATTCCTCAGAAAGCTTGTTATCCATAAGAGATCTATATAAGATTTGAAAAATAACGGTTCCAGTCAAAGTATAAACACTTTCAACAGCAGTGTTAAAAATCACTAGCCAAGTACCTCCGATTTGCATACACGAAACAAATAAATATCACGAGAGTGTGTGAGTTATATACACAATGAACTTATCTTCTCATTATGTGTGTGATGTTAAATCAGTTATATTATATATACATGTAGATCTTTAGTTCCATTGTGCCTAAACCCTAATCGTTTTCTATACATTTGTGTGCAGTCTATATTATAAAACAGCTATTATACAGCCGAGTGAAAATGATATCCGGTTTGGATCACGCAAGTTAATTCTGTTAAAAACCGAATTATATATACAGTGTAACACTTTTTTGTTTAATTATGATTTATAGTATAGGCAAAAATATATAACACAAAATTTTTCTTTAATTTTACATGATCTTCTCAACAGTTGGTATACCGCTTTGGCTCTTATATGAAAAAGAATTTCTACCATCGGGGATTAAACGCACGTGCATTATGGTTTTCGGGCAGTTTTCATTATAACGTAACTTGAATTTGCTATGCAAGATATGTACTACAAAATTGTTGCATTCAATTCTATAGCCATCGGAGTATGCCTTCCTATATATGCATTATTCACAACAAGACACTTTTAATGTATACGAAACATATAAGACCGATTTATACACGATTTACAATAAACTTCACTTCCCTCGTAAAACTATATATATATACACGGTTAATGGTCACCGTTAAATAATTCCACAGGTTATAGGTGTATTATATACAGCAAGTGACAGTGATATATAATTCGTATATACAATACGAGCAGAAATCGATCTCAGAATAAATATTTTCTGCATGTCGCGCTTTACCCAGCCGCGGTTATTATACATTGACACGTTCCTCCTTTACGTCGTACTACCAACATACTTATCATGCCGAGCAACGCATCCTTTATAAGCTTCCGTCCGTCTCCCCTTAAGTCAAACAACATCCATTTTATCACTTGCCAAATCAAATTCGCAACGAAACAGAGAAGAAAAAGAAATTCCACGTATACATACAGCTGCCAAACAACGACGACCAGATTGATGATAAACCCTATATACCACTTGTATACGTCTGTATATATCTCGGTCAATCTACATAAATATATGGAGTATATACATTAAAGAAAACAATAATAGCTCCTCATTGCGATCTTCATCATCATCATTATCGTCATGCGCTCGTATAGTGCCGATTCTTCGCGCGCACACGTATAGTATATGCGCACAAGACTTCGCATAATAAATCATTTCTCTGAACTCTCTGCTCGTGCTTCAGCAGCCGGAAACATACACGTATATATATATATATATATGCTTCTCAGGTATGCGGCTCTTGAGACGCCTCTTTTCCGTTCGCGATGCGTCGATAGGTATGTGCTGTGTGTGTATGTCGATGCGCTGCGTGTAAAAGTTATAGAGAAGTGCGCGAGCGATGTTAGAGATGAGGTTATATATGGGGAAGTTTGGTCGGAAGATTGATCGGTATGCAGGGGTTATGGGAATAGGTATGTGATAGGAAGAATGTGAATAGTATGAAAAGTAAGCATGTGGAGGGTATGATTGATATATTTTATATTTACGTTGATTATATTTATTGACATGGAATAATGATAAAACAGGTGCACCCATTAGATGACAGAATAGTGTATATAGTGTTTACCAGATTTTTTCATTTATAAATATGCATTGTCAACTGATTTACTTGAGACTGAGATTTGAATTGAAATTTATAATGTAGTTTAAAGTCTTTAAAACATCTTCGTCCCAAGGTCGATAAAAATGTTGAAACGAAAAAATGAGGAATCATATTTAGATAATTTGGATTTGTCATTTAATTTGACTGGGATTTTTTTTAAATTCCAGTCAAATCATTTAAAATGCATTAAAAATGGTACTGTACTACTTACTTTACAATACTATTATGTAACATTGCTAAATATATCAAAAGAAACAGATTTTCACATTGCACTGTAGATATCTCTAGAAGTATTTCAAACCCCACATAGTTGTAAAGTAAAATTAATGTCGTACTTAAATTAAGAAGCTCAATTATCCGATTACTCGTGCAGAAATCTGATCTGTTAAAATTCACACAAGTCACTTTTATTTTTTTTACAAACCTATGTTAGACATATTGAATTTCGCCACATAATTATTAAAGAAACATTCAAGATTTAAAGAAATATCATCCCCGTACATTTACACTGGAAAAGAATTTAAAAATAACTAGTTATTTAAAGTAACAAACTGGAATAAAAAAAAACTATTACCTATAGTAGCAACGTTTATCGTTTTCAAGCAACAAGCAGTTTTTTTTTCAAATCAGAAAATAAACCTACTATTATGAATATTACTAATAATAGTTTGAATTAAATATACTATATCGTAAACCATGATAATCTAAGTATTTTTTCGCCATGTAAATTTACAACCGAGACACTTTCACAAGTATCATGCATTCCACTCTACCATGTATATAAACACACGCATACTTCGCTGTTACTCTCCCCACCCTTTGACTATCCTCTAATCAATTTACCTTGCTCAATTTCACCGAGCTCATCGAACACACATAACAACCGCTCGTCCTCTGCACACTTTTACATCGCTTTCACGAACCCATAAGAACGATCTCCTAATGGGCCGCACGCGCGCGCGTATTGGTACCGTGAAGATTTCAATTCCGATTCACTCTAGACTTGGAAAGTCCCGTGCTAATGCAACTTCCGTGAGCATGAAATGAAGCAAAAAAAATGATATGAATAGGGACGCTACTCAATCCGTTATTCTATTACTGCAAATAGCAGGCAGTTGATGAAGCATTCCAATATATATATATATATATATATATATATATATATATATATATAGCTCGAGATTTTCTCTGACCGATCGAATGTTGAGCATCGACGATATGTCGATATAATGTGGATCACACGGTAGGATTGCGAGTATTTGTTGAGATGTATAATATGAGGATGCGATTGTAGGCGATCAATTGGTAAGGATTGATTGAAGGTGTTATTGAGGTGAGTTGGTTTAATTTAATTATCACGGTATTTACGAAAATTTTCCACTAAGCAATTTGATAATTTTTTTAGTATCTTAGAGGATACAACACCGTGGTCCTATACGGTTCTAACGCTACGCCAATATTGTAATGGTATAGGTTCAGGTAAGGTAGGACAAGTCGATTTAAAGTGCAATGAAATAATTACAAAAATGCTAATGTTCCGTAATATATTTATATAATATCATTAAGTTTTGACAGACTTGTAGAATACTATAATACTCACAGTATTAAATAAAGATCAAGTATGTATTTGTATATATTCGAGAAGTCATATTTATTAAAGTATACTTGGCTGCCATAGCCTTTATTCGAAGCAACAATATAGTGCTTGTATTTACTTCATCTCAACTCTACAACTTAATTTTCTGATTATTTAAATAGTTAAGTTTATCCGCTAACCATCGCTAACAATCGAGATTCTCACTTGCTCTATCCAGATATAGATAATGAATTACGCAACATTCAACAAATATATTCACGATACACAGCATTCAATCCATACATGCATTCGGGAAATCTTTCAAAATCAAGCACAAACATACGCAACAAGCAGCCACAAAAATCCCAAGGCTACTATAGTGGGCGAACCCCAGCCGTCTTCTATAAAACTCGTTTTATCACCACCCCCTCCCCCCTCCAACCCCTAGGAAAAAAAGAAGGCGCTACGAAGCAAAGAAAAAAAATCGTATATATTGTTTTACGTTCATTTTCTCGCGAAAGGATCGTAAATACATGATCGTAAACGGAAAGAGAAGAGGAGAGAGGAAAAAAGGCCGTAAAGAAAAGGCCGCGAATCGCGCACCGAATTCCGTACGGAACAGCATAGTTCTTCACGGTCATTTACCTATATATGGGCAGTTCTCTGGTGAATCGAGAGGTTAAAATTTTTTTTTCTTTTAAAATCACCTAAGTCGCTTCGTAACCATCCCATATTTTACCCTGAATTTTTTCAGATTTTTTTCACTTATAGTTTTTTAGTGGCAGAGGTTGGTGGTTTTAGCATTTTCTGCATTTTTGAACGATTTTGATTAATTTATAACTCCTCAAGGAAGCACTTTTCACGATAAAAACAAGAGATCTTTTTTTTTGTAAAAATTTTTTAGTTTTTCAATATTTAATATATAAAATATTTTCAAAGCTGTATGTGTACACTGTCATTCACATAACTCCAAATGAAACATTAAAATTCACGCAGA
>JAWWEQ010033788.1:0-21285 GCA_035583055.1 Torymus tubicola
GGTTACGAAGCGATTTAGGTGATTTTAAAAGAAAAAAAATTTTTGACCTCTCGATTCACCAGAGAACTGCCCATATACATGTGGGCATATCAAGCAGATAGCGTATTTACACTTGTATAATTATTGTTATAAATTAAAAGAGAATAAATAAGTTGTAATGGGAAAGAAATTTGAATATTGTCCTTTTACTGTGTTGCTCGTTCCTTAGAACTCGGTGCCGCAGGAGTCAATCTACGCTTCCTGGGGATGCTAGAACCTGGAAATCCGCAAACACATATTACTCGTCTTTTCTCTTCGTCGGACGAAGAATACACACGGTAGCCACTCGCGAGACACGGTCATTCGACACTAGTTATCATCGTCATCTGGGTACGTATGGGAGAAAGTAAAGTAAGGATCAAGAAATGAAGGATTGCCTTAGTTATATATATAAACAATAGTTAGGTTTATTCTTAAATGTGTCTTGAGTATAACTAAAACGCGTCGCGTCGCGCGTAGACAAGAGGTACAGGATTCGCGCAGATGGATTAATTTAAATATTTTCGATTGAACCGATGAACGCAACACCGGTCGCTATACTGCTGTAAACCTGGAATATAAGAAGGCCGTTGCGCGCAGAAGAAAAGACAAAGAGTCTTACCGGAAAAAATGTGTTTTCATCTCGTCGCATGCTTACAATTCTCTATTGTGTCAGGCCTTATTATCCTGTGGTCAACTTCGAAAGTCGAGTCCTAACATCTAGCGTTTACCTATAGATGTTTTAGACCCTAGGAGTCGATTGAATTTACACTGCGCTGCTCTTCACAGACGATAGGCGTGAACAATCCGCGATATGAGGGCCCGGGAAAATTGATTTCGAAAATTGATCGCAGTGACGGTAAGGTCACGCGCTGCTCTCGAAAATATCGCTCGAGAGATATATACAAATGCTCGCGAGTTGTTTTATTATCAACATGTCCTTTGTAATGTAAGTTAGTTAATTAAAATAATTTTCAGAACTTTCATTA
Organism: Torymus tubicola; assembly: GCA_035583055.1. Lineage (NCBI taxonomy): Eukaryota > Metazoa > Arthropoda > Insecta > Hymenoptera > Torymidae > Torymus > Torymus tubicola. The sequence continues at coordinate 1,008 of JAWWEQ010033788.1, forward strand.
TTTACAAATAGGTGATGTACAACCTGGTCCGTCCACATCAGGTTCGAGCAAAAGACTTAGCAATTCAGTTGACAACAACAAATCTTATGTTACAATCAAGAAATCAAAATATGATGAACTTACAGCCAATAATATGCCTCAACTGAAAAATTCAAAAGAAAAACTTGAAAAAATTGATCCAGAAAAGATAAAGGAATGGAAAAATGGTTATTTACAAATAAAAAAATTAATTACAGAAATTTTGAATGCCAGCCAGTTTACTGAGAACAGAAGAAAATATATGAAATTTTTAAAAGATATTGATTCTTCAAAAGACAGAATCATATTTGGACATAGCTTGTTTAGTAGCATTAAAAGGGAGCCATGTACAACATGTCCAATATGTAAGCAAGAATTCAAACAAGCAGTAACTTGCGCTGAACATCTTGTAACTATTCATCGATTACTTTTAAATGGTAATAATTAGTTCAATTAATATTAAGTAATAACATATTAACTCATGAACACCTGAATAATCTGTGCATTTCTATGAAGGCGAAACAATTTCTTCATAAAAAGTATCATACGTACCGGTTTTTCAGATTGCTCCTTTGTGAATGTACTTCGTAAAATGGTTTACTATTAGATTTTGTGATTTAAACAAAAAATAGCAAATTTTTAATTCATTCTTTTTTAAATTTCATCATACACGCAGCGCTCATTTTAGCTACGGCAGCATAAAGTTACTGCACGCTAATACAGCATTGTTTGATGATACTAATAGCGTATGAATTTTAGTACGCGTAGTATGATACTCCTCGCTGCTACATGAGTAAACAATATGTGCGCGGAGAGTAGCGCTATCGTACTAGTATAGCTTAGAAGCTGTCACGCGTCAATAGCAAAAGTTTCATACCACGGTGATATGAGATTCTTGTAATCGAAGAGTTCTGTTTCGCTCACGTTTTAAACCCACGAACGGATCGACTAAAACCGTTGCACGAATTCCATGCTCTCGTGGTATGGACTCACTGTTTTCGTAGCATACACGGAAAGAAATTTCTTGCGATTTTGGTGTGAATCTTCTTACGTGATACGTTTTTGTCTAAAGCCTGATATTAGAAAACCGTCGCGTTAGTTATACTGTATTTGCAAGAGCGTTGATGCGATTTTGGTAAAAACTCTATGGGAATTCAGGCGAGACTTGGGATGGGAGGTACGAATGAGTAGGGGATCGAAGTGCGCATGCGCAATTCGCATTCAACCGTTTTTCCTTTAATCCCAACGAACAGTATTGGCATCAAAATCTTACGATTTTGTCAAGAATTGGAAGTATGCGATAATCGCCGCTTATTGTTGCGTTCTTCGTTGGTGGAACGTTCTGCAATATTCGCACGATTTAAATCTATGCGTTTTTAGCAGGAAATTTCTCTCCGTGTGGAAGTATCTCCTTTTATTATCGTGCGGTGACGCTGTACTACTAGCATGAATTTTATACTTTCGCAGTCTTTATGTTATGTCACCGTAGTACTAATACTAACTATACTCTTAAAGTCTCAATTTGTGCTACATTTACATGGACTTCATGCTACTCAAGTAAAACAAAAATTTATACTTCTATAGCGCGAGCTTCCGTACCATCATAGTTAAATTGAGCTCTCCGTGTAGCCAACGTAATTCTCTATGTTCTGGTTAAAATTTCATCTAAACGTGCATTTGTATTTTAAATTCATCTGGGTAGTCTGATCTTTTTTAACATTCCGTATCCAAGATGGCGGTATAAACCGGCACTTCTTACATTATTTATCTTATAAGTATCATATAAGAATCATAAAAGAAACTTGCAGTATTACTTAAAATAATGTTGCAACAACGGTCGTTATGGTAAATATAAAATGGCGGTCTTAAACGCAGAATATTTCACAATATATAGGTATATATTCAAATCTTGACGCTTATACTTTTCATAAGGATTTTGTTTTATTGGAAATACACGGGCTTGAATTTCGAATAAAAATCAAGTAGCTTCAGACGTTAGTGGGTTAATGTATAAAAAGAAGTGTAAATATTAAAAGAAAACTGTTATATATGAATCAAGGAAATAATCAAGAAAATGATGTTGATAACGATGATGATAACAATGATGGTGATGGTGATGATGATGATGATGATGATGATGGTGAGGAGGAGGAGGATCTGGATGACGAAGAAGACGAAACCTTCAAGTACCCTGATAAACAAAGAGGTAAAATATGGTTGCATAAGTTATATACCAAACATATATCAAAAGCTTTTGTGATTAGAAGAATTTCAAATGTCTTATAAGGAGAGTATCACAGATCTGGATCACAGGAAGAAAAGTCAGAATATTAGATTCTAACGCTTCAATAAACTGAAGTTATCAACTTTTTCAGCTGTGTTTTAAGCAAATACTGAAAAAAGTGCTATGTCTTTTATATTAACTATCTAATCTAAGCAAGTCTCACATAGAATTGTAAAATATAGAATAAGACTAGAGACTGTAAGCTTTCCGTTACTTCTTTTAGAATTTAAAAAAATCAACTCCTTCTACAGTTACGTTAGTTTAATGTTAAGCAACAAAATATGCATTAGTTACACGTGAAATTGAAGCTCTAGGTTTCATCGATTTATAAGTGGTTTTTAGTTGCTCAACTTTGAACTATCGTAACTTTAGGAGTTGATATTTTTAATTCTAAAAAAGTAATGGAGAACTCGCACTCTCTAGTTTTATTGTATTTGTTTGCAATTCTGTGCAAGTCTTGTCTAGACTAGATAGTTAATATAAAATAGCACTTTTTTCAATATTTTCTTAAAATATAGCTGAAAACGTCGATAACTTCAGTTTATTGAAGCGTTAGGATCTAATATTGTGGCTTCCTTCATATTTCGATGTCTATGAATATATTTGCTAAATAGAGACAGAATCCATATATGATCATATATATAATCACGTATGCTCATATATCCCCATGTAAGATTTTTATATCTGGATATATATGGCCATACGGTTCATTTTTTCCTGGGATTCTTCTAAAAAAGCCCACTTTATGCCCATGGTGTATAATATACTATTTCTCAAATTTAAATAATAATATCACCTCATAATATTTTATTTTAGGTTTTTATTTTACTATTCACAGGTATAAAAAATAATTCGACATCTACTGAAAAGAATTTAGAAAAAAGTACAAAATTCACGTCGTCAAACAGAATAAATATAATTGACCCACAATCTGCAAAATATATCAAAAATATATATTCACCTCATATTTTTAAAGAATTAATAAGAGATGTAGATCGATCGTACTTTTCTTTGATTGTTAACGGGTTAATAAATTTAGATAAGAAGAATCTTTCAGTGTTGTTCATAAGATATTTCAGTAAAAAACAAAACCAGATCGTAACTGTTTTCTACCGCTTACATGAAATGCCGCTTGCAAGCCATTTAATAAATAGTATGAAAAATGATGGTTTAAAAACTCAATACTTCTTAGGGTTAGGCATAGATAATGAAAGTGTAGATATAGCTGAAATGCAACGTATTTCTACGTCTTTACGCGAAGCAGTTTCTCAAAATATTGTTATTAATAAATATATTTATAACACTTTATTTCATATAATTGTAAATTCAGGCAAGTTTTTCCCTGCAAATCTGATGTGGATTATTAAAGAAACGTACGAATGGTTCAGTAATGAGAATCGTATGAATATTTATAATAAAAACGTATATAACTTGATAATGATAGATGATTTGCAAAATTTTATTGAATCTCCTGATGAGTATTGGATATATTATGTAAAATGTATACAATTAATAAGCAATAATTGGACTCAGCTTTCGAACCACTTTGAAACAGTGAAAAATCAAGAAAATGATTCTATCACCACAATTTTATGCGATCAATATACAAAAAATATAAACCAGTTATATTTTGAGTTTATTCACAAATCCCTAAATTCTTTAGTAGAATTAGATAATGAATTACAAACTAATAAAGAATACTATCCTATGAGAATATTATGTCCTCTAGAGAATAACTTCAAATGTAATTTTGATGAATCTATTAATGAAAAAGATAAAGAAAAATTTTTAGTTACATGTGAAGAATTTTTGAAAGTTTTAAATATGAAGTTGGAAAATTTAACGTCCGGAGATAGTATTATATTAGGAAAAATATCTGATTTCCTACAAAATAATATTACAATAGATGATGTTATAGCTTTAATAGAAAGATTTCCGTATATTAGTGATGTCAATCGAGTTATGGATCAATGGTTTTCAGTTGAAGACTCTGATTATAATGTGGAGACTGTAGTAAATCAATGGATTATAAATCCGAAAAAATTTAATGAATTCGAAAATATTTCTAAATTTGCATTATCATTGTTATGTTTGCCTGTATCAAATACCGAGACGAAGTCTGTCTATTCAATAATCAACAAGATAAATAATGCGATGAATATAAAAAAAGAAAAAACAGTGGAAAGAAGTATATTTTCGGCGCCCATGTTAGAGGCTTTGCTTCGCTATTTTTATGTACCTGCAGTAATTTTCAACGAAAACGTGTCCTCCATAGCGGAAACGACTCGCATAGAAGACCTTACAGAAGAAGATATTGCAACATGTAATTTAGTCAACATGTTTTGTAAGATCGGTGACATGTAGTAAAATAAATCTATATTATTTTATATTTCAAGATAATAAATCACGGCAGTTTAAAACTTTTTAACTCTTATTTATTTACTGCATACTGCAATATTTCTAACTCTCAATCCCATTTTTAAAAGTATTATTTTTTTCAAAGAAAATCTACTATCATAATTTTTACTCTATTTAAAAGTAAAATATAGTTTAAATATATAGTATCAATCCGATAAGTTTTTGTACATCGGTGTTATAAATATAAACATTTATTTTTTAGAGAGGAAATGCAACATGTTTTATAATGAGTTGCTCTGTTAATAAAATAATGCAACAGTATTTTAATTAAATATTTTATTAATAATATTGTATTAATAATAACTTAGTTGATGAATGATATAAATTATACACAAAGATTATGAATTTATAAATAATATAACTAAGATAGTCGCAGTATGAGAGTTTTCAATCTCTTCGTTGTGAACGAAGAACTTTTTACATGATGCGTTGAACATAGTTCATCATTGATTAAATTTTATAGACTTAACAGATATTTTGATTTAATCAAGATCTTCCGTAATGCTGGAAAAAATATCGACAGTTTTATAGTATGTTTCTGTATCGGTATCTGTCTATAATATAAAGATAAAACTTTAATTGTATCTGTTCTAATTGCGAGTTCACTGTTAATCATCTTTAAACTTTTAAAATTATCAACATTATCAAATAACGAATAGGGAGTTGAACTTCAGCATCGATTTTCTCTTTTTTAAAGATTCAGTGCTCAATTGTTGACAGTCATTCTAATTCGTAAAAAAATTGTAAAATTCTGCACTGTATTTTTCCAGTTAAATTCTAACAATCTGTAAAAGTAAATTGGCCAATGCGATAGAACAGTACAATCCTCGATAGATATCCACGAAGTTGTGCGTCTCAGTTTGTATTCTCGCTGGATGCCTGGGCAGCGTAGGCGAGTGTGTGAGCATCCGTCTTGTCGGCAAAGCTGCGGTAATACCCCTGGTTCTGGGCGGCTGGTGCACTCCAGGCCTGGTTGGCGTCGTACCACGAGCCCTGCGGGTTCTTGCCGAAGATGTTGCCGCCAAAGGCGCCGCCGAAGCCAGAGCCAACGCTGTTGCCACCTCCGCCGAAGAGCCGCTGGAAGGCGAGGATACCCGCGATGAGAAGGGCGATTTTGCCGACAAAGAGGGCCTTGACCACGAGGAGGGCCAGACCGCCGAGGAGGATCGGCACCAGAGCGAATACCTTCAGACCAGCGGCAGCGATCAAGGGCAGGAGCACCTTCTTTATCTTGGCGCGGCCTAGAACACAAGAGAAATACATTTCCATTCGTGCAAAATTATATTTTAATGATCGGTTTTTGCTTGTTCGAACATAGTAAAAGAGCTAATTATTTCATTCATTATAATTTTATACATTTAAACAATTTGTCCTTTGTCATTGTAATTATCCATTGAATCATAGAATCCATCAGATTAAATAAAATAAAAATGAATAAATGAAAAATACAATAAAAAAGGATCTACACATGATCATTGTCACATTCACCCTATCACTAATATTATATAGTAATTAGAAAATTTTTACCAACAGCTTATTAGAATCCATCTAGCTTTAGAAAAGGTAAGTAGACAGAAAAATAGTTAGAATATTATATAAAGTTATGTTTTCCCCATATACTTTGTATAGAATGATTCAAAATTATCGTTATCATGTAAATAATTGTTTGCATAGTATTAATGAAATCAATATATGCCATTTAACAATAAATGATACGAAGAAAAGAATTAATAGTTTCTAAACGGGATACTCGAATAAAAACATTTCATAGTGAAAGTAGAGTCACCTCGTCTTGAGTAGCGCTCTATGTCGTCAATTACATGCGAACTTGATTACATAAGTAAAACTCATGACCGACGGAATTCAAATTATTATTTAATTGACATTTTACTTGAAGATATCCTTTTTGTGTAATATTTTTTTTTAATAAAGTAAAAGTATAGTAAAGATACATATAGCAAAATAAACCATGATACCCTCTGAGTTTCATATAATTAACTAGTCTTAGATCGAATCTCTCTTTTCATCGATAAAATTTGTATTATTTAATAATATTTAACCAATAGATATGCGAATAAATATTTTTAATGTTTTTAAAAGGAAAAAAAACCTACATTATCTTTTCAAAAGAGTGTTTTTTTTCTAAAGTTTCTCTCTCTCTCTCTCTCTCTCTCTTTGATCCCAATAATTAACAGTATAATCGTCAACGTACCTTCAACGAGAGCACGGGACACTGAGCCCTCTGGCATATCGACCTTAAGGCTGTGGCCTTTGAAGAAGGACATGGCAGAGTCAAAGAGCATCGTAGCGATCTGGAGCGTCCGGTCAGTCGCGTCTCGGGGCAGCTCGTCCAGAATTTCCGTCTCTGATTTTAGCGATTTGCCGCTGCGCTCAACTGTGATGCAAAAGTATTTGTGTCACGGTGAATTCGAGGTTTAATTCTCTTAAGAATTATTTGATGAACTGACCGAAATTATTTTTTAAATTCTTTAGAGATCATAATGGCATGATTTCTATAAAGAGTTCTAAACTGAGAATTTATGTAATTTATGTAAAATTTTCTTGAACAATAATCAATTTTTGTTATGTTTACTTAAAATTGAGGAAAACTAATAATGGTTTTATAAAATTTATAGATAATTAAAGTTTATAAAACATTTATATATTTAAATTTGGTGTAAGTACACTAAAAACAACTTTTAATTTCGTCTTTTTATTTCTTAGCGAGAACAAAACATTACCCATAGAATACCACAATTCAAATTTTCGCCTTGACTAAACCGTTCAAAAGGCGATTGCCGACGTTGTGGTTGGTATCAACCAGATAAAGCAAGATATACACAGCACTCACCAGGCGTGTCTCTGACGAAGGTGACACCTTCAAGGATTTGGAAGTCGGCTGATCTCGCCGCTCGGTCGACCGAGCTTACCGCCTTCACGGCTAAGCAGCTGATGGGGTCCTCGTGCCTGAGACAGTCCAGCTTCGTAGGCTGCTGTTCGGGTGCGGGCACGGCCAGCGCCGATGCTACCAGCAGACTCAGTACCACGTACTTGAACATTTTTCTCGAGCGATCTCTCCTTCCTAGACGACGATGTAAAGCAGCGCTGAAAGATTTAGAAGAGACGATTAGTTGGGTGCTAGAATAAAGTTGTTATTAATTATTGAGCGGATGCCGCACGAATTTTCAATTTTACATGAAGTAAATGTTTTTTGTGAAGTATGACAGTCTCATGAAAAGGTTCAAGTGCTATTACTACTTTGACAACAATATTGCAGTCACTGTGAGTCAGACGATCACGATCTTTGCAGATTCTTCATGAATGACGCAAAAATTCTCAAAAGATCAACGATGCACTTAAACCTTCATTTGACGATCACTTATTATCATTAACCGATGAACCAGTGAATTTTATTTTTAACGCAACACTTTTAATAACACTGTAGACGACATTACAGAGATGAACCGCGTTCGAAAAATTATTATTTTCAAAAAGCGAGCCGAAGATCACTCGTGCAAGCAAGGCACTGATATGTATCTCGCTTACTTGCGAACGGCTGGCGGCGACTGCTGCTACTATACTGCTGATGTCAACAACACACGAGGATCGACGAAAGGATTTTCGGCGAGTCTGACTTGGCCCTGGACGGAGCTTCAATCTTTATAGGCGCGACTCTGCCCCTTTGTCACCGTGCTCGCGCGCTTCTTATCCCCTCTTTTTCTCTGTGTCTCGTGGCTACGCTCTGCGGTATGTATACGAGCGCGCGTACACACACACACACAGACGTCTCTCCGCGTCATCTTCTCGTGTGTGGCAGAGACGGCAGAGGCGGTGGTTCTCGATAATTTTTTAAACAAACGAAGCAGCGGAGAAAACGCCCGAGTCATCAATGGGTTACCCTGGATTCCAGCACTTTTTCGGGTCGCCCGGTTGCGGATCGTCATGCTGCTAGCTGATTAGAAAGTTTTTTTTCTTGATTTTTTGGTGGAGAGGAAATAAGGATATTTGGGGGTGACGAGAGCATAAGGGAGCGACCCTTTTGTTCTCGCCGGTATGAGGCTTAGGCTACGGATGCTGAGCCGCGAGGTAATTGGCTTCTGACGCGATCAAGGGTCGTTGACTTTTTGGAGTGCGGAAGCTCGCTTTTGATGTGGAGTCTGAGAATTGTTTAGTGTGGTGCATATATAAGGTTAAAGATGTCAGTCGTGTAATTTCTTATTAATAGACAAATTTTCTGCGATATCGCAATCTTAGCTGTACTATACATTTGTATTTTGTTTAAATCATTATCGATTACTCAATTTCGAAAAATTTATTCAAGATCTGAAAATGTATTTTTATTTGTTTTGTGTATATATACGATCGCGATATGTAAAAAAAAACTTAATTTTCTAATCTTTCCTAAAGCGTCGAACGATTTCGAATTTCAAGAATGCGGAAATTAGGCAGCTCTGTAACTGTAAAATACATTGTCCAAACACAAAAAACTTTTGTTCAGGCAATAGGTTGAAATTTCTATAACAAGTGGTTAAATATTTTTAAAGAGCCCGACAGAATTCGAACCGGGTAAAGTAAATGAGAATCGAGGATGTCAAGTGGAAGTCTGTTTACCTCCCTAATGCATATCTTCCCACTTTTTTTCGTGTACTTTCGCATTTGAAATCAGGCTCGGGCGAAGATATTTTAGAAATAGCTTTGGGTTTCTATCGATTTTTGGATTTGACACACTTTATTTTCTGTTCGTCTGGAATGAAGTTTTAATATATGAGAGGTTCGCAGCTTGTACGAATATCACGTTAAGATCATTTTTAAATAGAAAACAGTTAAAACTGTTTTCATATATTTGAAAAATTGTCGAATTTTTATTTACCTGGCTGTTAACGAAATAGTAGTAAAAACATTGGATTTTTAATTACCACGTAAAAATATTTTCTATGTTTCTCCTAATATTTTAATAACGATGCTTTAAATTAAATATTCCCATTATATGAAAGTACATAATTGCCTTGTGACAGTAACATATATTTTTTATATTTAATTTAAAACTACTTGAGAAAAAAAGATCCCTCTTCACTACGAAATTGCATGAAAATTTTGCGTAAGTTACGACAACTTTCTTTTCCAAGTTTTATCAACTCACGGAATTTTTAACTTTATTTCCTGACGCGCACAATAATATTTCTTTTTTTTTTCATATAAACGCAGGAATTCGTTTTACATATCGCATTTATTTTAGGTTTCTCCAAACAAATCGTTCCAAGCAATAAACCTGCAATTATCCAAAACCAACATTCCAACGCCTTCGTCTAAAACTCTCATGCGCATGACAAGCCGAATTTCTCCGTTCCAGTTCTGAAAAGCTGCTAAAAGCATGGACTTGCGCTTCCAAGAAGTCATATAGGCGAGGTGTCAAACGTCGACCGCATCAGGCGAATGAATCGCAGCACACAATGTACGCGAGCGTGTGTATGATGTGATCACACCTGGTCGACCGCAGACGTTTCTCTCTCTCGTATGATGCTGCGTGTGTGTGTGTGTGTGTGTGTGAGCACTTTCACGCGCGTGTGCTTTCGTGAATGGGCAGCAACGAGTAATTAGTTTTTGTCGATTTGCATAGTCGGGTCGAGGAGTCGTGAGTGTCGCGTGCTTGCGGTGGAAAACACGGAGGGCAGTTTTATGGGGAAAAGTGAAGGCTGCGTTTAGAAAAATGCATGTGTAGTTTTGAACGTTTGGATACACAATAGAATCGAAGAGTGGATATAATAATCGACTATTCAGTTGTAGATTTACTTACCATATTTTTTTTTATTATTTTAAAAATTAATTTTGCGATTTGAACTGTGATAACAAGTGCATAGTAAATATAGGAAAAAGTCTTAATTATTTTCAAAGATTATGCTTTTTTTATGTATATATATGTGAAATTCTTCGGAAACTTTGCTCTAAACTGGTTAAATTTGGAGGCACACCCCTGAAGTAATTTTTTTCTTGTTCTATGGACCATAAAAGAGACGATAAGAACGTGGGGCCAAAGAAAAGGGCATTGTGACACCCTTTTATCGTCAAATCAATTTTTCTTATGGGAATTTAACATGGGAAAAATTGAAGAAAAGTAGTCATCAATCATCAACTAATATTAATATTCCAAATATGTCAACGAATTTGTACATTTTACTAGTTAAAGTACAAGGATAGAGCATTCATTTAAGCTAAAGATGGTTAAAATCGGACAATTCAGTGCAAAGTTACATGCATTTGAAACTCGTCAAAAATGACGAAAAACAATGAAAAACTTAGAAATTTCATGAATTCAGAAAAAACGCACATTTTCGTAATTTTTGATGATTTTCAAATGCATGTAACTTTGCACTGAATTATCCCATTTTAACCATCTTTAGCTTAAATGAATGCTCTATCCTTGTACTTTAACTAATAAAATATAAAAATTCGTTGACATATTTGGAATGTTAATATTAGTTGATGATTAATGACTACTTTTCGTCAATTTTTCCTATGTTAAATTCGGATAAGAAAAATTGATTTGATGATAAAAGGGTGTCACAATGCCGTTTTCTTTGGCCCCAAGTTCTCTTATGTGACGCATAGAACAAGAAAAAATTACTTCAGAGGTGTGCCTCCAAATTTAATTTTGGTCGTTTTTGGAACCAGTTTAGGGCAAAGTTTCCGAAGAATTCCACATATATCTGTGGCTTCCCGGAATAACCATATATCTGCACTTTTCATAATTTCGAGAAAATCAAGTTTTTAGTTTCGCATCGATGTTTACAACCAAGACAAATGAGATCAGATGTTATATCTAAATAACATATTTTTTGCCACGGTTACTGGACCAATTACTGATCAAGTCTGAAAAATTGACTGTCACTTACATGGTTATTTCAGGAATAAGGACAAATGTTAGTAGTTATATGGTATTTCTAGTCTCAACGGCGCTTATATTATTTTACGATAACGTTTTATTTTTTAGTTCTTGATAAACTAAATTTGTCGCAAATGTTTCTAACATTTTTGAGATATCAATATAATTTTCTGAGTCTTGAATTGTTTCGTTCTTCCGAAATATTAAATGAAAACAATGCAGATATATGCGGTTATTCCGAGAAAATGCAGTTATATTATTTTTTCTTGTGCTCATTCGAAAAAAGGAATGCACCTTATCAATTTTTGTTCTGATTATATGATAGCGAACTATTTAAAAGTACGGAAGATCACACTTATATGGTTATTCCGGAAAGCCACAGATATATCATTTCTACATTTTTATTTTATTCCTCATGTGACTCAACTTCATTGTGTCAATCAAAATATTGCAAAGCAATCACTATCGTACTAAAATTTTTATAAAAAAATAAAAAATGTTATTTTCTCCGTAATCAACAAAGAATATAATAGCTACTTGAGTAATGAACTTTATTTGACTAATCGTAAAATTCTTTAGTGACGTTAATTTGCAGAGCATCTCTAATTACCAAGGAATCCACCTGGTTAGTTAGTAGTTAGCCAAGATTGAAAAATTGCTATATCAAGCTACCAATAAATCTCGAGTAACGCATGCGGCACACGTCTAAGCAAAACCAGTAGTTTATCCATTTCTATATGGAAAGTATGCGATCAGATCGCACTGGTGTAAACACGCGTTCATTCACATACGTAGTAAAATTGCAGTAGAGCATGGTTTTCGAGATGGCTACTCTTACCTTTTACTGCATACTTAATTGCACGATACATTAATTCACTAAGCATTCAATTAAATTTCGACACACATAATATTATCTCTCTTCGAAATTATACAACTATATTATCACATGTGAAATTGACATCATACATTTAATTTCACGCAATGTCAATATAAAGAATCAGTTTTATCATAAATAAAAAGTCAAAAGCGAAGTGAACGATTAAAAAAGAAACACCTTCACTCTCCAATTATTCATTAATTTCTTCACACATCCGATTTCGCATTTCTCAGTAATTATTGCAAACTCCCGCAGCTATACATCTATTTCGGATGCAATTAGCGCTCGTGATCCAGCTCTTAGCATTATCCAATCGATCCATATCTATATAGCAACAATGCAGCAGTTATACACCCGCGCGCGAGCAGCTCGCCTTGACCCAGAGAAACCGGCTCTTCCCGTCTGTGGCGGCGAGACTGGTTTTCACGCCGCTTACGCAACGTGCCGGCCGGCGTCTTTTTTTGAGAGCGTCTTAATGGTCCATTTGTCCCGCGTGATCATCAAGTGGACGATGAAGTTCACGGCTGACGTGTTCTTATGTGTGTACGTAAATGGAGCTGAGATGATTAGGTGGTATCGGATATTTGGGGATTAGGGCTTGAGATGCTGCTTTTTGTGTAGAAGGTTGAGTGTGGGAGAGAAAGGTTCTCCCGATGATTATAGATGGTGAGCGCATTGGAATGCCTGGATCTTGATAGTTTCAGTGTGAGATACACTTACGGATTAACTTATTTTCTAAATGCTTCTATTCATAAAATTTAATATTTTGCATGTTCATTCTATATTTCAAATTTTTTGCATACTATGAATTGTATAATAAGAATAATGAAATACAAAAGGAAGTCAAGAGGAAGTTGTTTTGAAGTTGTACATCTTCTTATAAAATTTAAATTGTAAGAATTTTCATATTTAAAATTATGCATGCTTGAGTGTCAACCAAAAGTATTTATTGTAGTTAGACATAAATATATTACTTAGAAACAAATTGTTTTACATTTTATGCATATTTGAATTGCTTACATTGGACTGTATTGCTTTGTTTGAGGACGATGATTTAGAGCTATTAAAAGACGGTGTACAATTCTCGCGGAAATCAATCAACTAGCATATAATTAAACGATACCGCTATATAGATGATCGCAAAACCATCTGTTTTCCATTCACCGTTTTCACATCATGCCAACAACAAGGTGACAATGACAATCGTTATACCTTTCAGCGTCTTGCCAAAAGTGAAGCGTTCCTAACGGAATCCGGGTATTGTCGTTCCGAAAGAATGAAAGAAACGATAATCGCAACGGATCGAGTGATTTGCATGGCACGCGCCGCAAATGCGTATATATGTATATACACGCACACTGTGCGCGAGGAATTCCGGAGCTGTCATGTGGGTCAGACGAGCGAGAATGAGAGAATTGTATATCGATGCGCTGCTTGTTACCCGCCACAATCAAATCGTTTTGTAGACTTTTGGGAGCATGTTTTTCGTTGTTTGTGCAGAATTGAGCTCTTTTATAAACTGTAAGTTGAACTAAATTTTTAGTTTTTTTACTTAATATAATACTAGCAGAATAGCTCGATTTCGCACGTTCACATATGATATTTTCTTTGTGATTCGTATATTGATTATGCTAAACCAAAAATACGGTTTTTATTTCTATGCAGAAATAAAACGTTTGATTATTCGTTATTGAAGAAAACTATTTGATATTACACATGATATAAAGATGCTACTTTACTGTTGACGAGATATATTGAACAGATGACAGTCTAACAATGTGTTGTAGAATTTCTCGCATAACAAAAGTTCGCGATTCAATGGATTATTATGTAGATTGGAAAGCTATTAATGATAAAAAGAATATAACGGCAATAATAATTAACGTGCTCTCGCTTCTGGAAAGTTTTCATTCATCGCGCTTTTCAATGAAGAATTAATAATACAGCACGCGCCAATAACTCGGCGCAAAGTCAATGCTAATCGAAAACTAAATCAGGATCCGTATGTTCATTCGGCACACTCATCTAATTTTCGGAGCACCTCGATCCAAAAAAGCCGATACGTCCCGACGCGCCATTAAGACGAGCTAAACCATCTCGCGCGGCACGCACACGTATATAGATATATATACTCTTTAAATATTTAACAGTCGTGTGAGTGTGTGCGCGCGCGCGCACGGTTTGTCACCTCTCGGCTAACGGTAAACTTTTCGTTTCGACGTATCGACATTTACTTACTCGTTCCTCTTTCTTTTTCTTTCTCTCCGCCATGACTGTTTGCTGAATGCGGACTTCCGGAGAAGCTTTCCGCGACGACGCATCTTTAAAAATGGAAAGTCGTACTCCTGGCTGTATATGATGTGTGTATGCATCGGTTGTTCTCATTTCGCTTGGTTGATGAATATTATGATGAGTTTTTGCCGACGTCGCGCGGCTGCAAAACAATGGTTGCGCCTGTTTCTCGCTCTTTTGACTGGACATATATATGTGAATTTTTAGACGAACGATTGTTTGGCTAGTTTGTGGATAGTTTATAGAAATTTGAAAGGTTACATGTTATTAGCAGACTCAGAAGATGACATTTTTGGAAATTTATAACTTTTATATAAATAAACATGCATACTTTTATTTTGCATAGTATCTTTCTTATTTAAAGGTAAATCAAATGAGATGATCGAATTTCTTTGATCCCTGTAGATAAAATGTGCAGTCTATTAGTAGGCTTTTCTAAGATTAAAAAGAAATAAATCATTAGAAAGTATAATTTCAGCCGTCTCGTTCAAATTACGTTTATTATCTACTATTTATTTGACATGCGCATAATTTTCTGAATCAGAAATATTGACATTCGTTGATATAACTCATTTATTAGTCATTATAATAATATATTTTGGTATTTTTCATTTTGAAATGCAACAATATTTATTCAAATATATTGTAAAAACCAATATTTATGTCATTTATACAAACGAATGAAGTCCATTAATAAATATAATCCATGCAGCATCACAACTTCTTTTAGATCACTTTTCACCAACGGCTTTCCATGATCATCCAGATATACAAAGGAATTCACATTCCCGTGTGAGAAAATCAAATAAATATTAATAAAAGCATCAATTAGTATGCACATAAAATACTGGTAATTTAAAAAGCGTAACTTCTCGAAAGATTTTCATTTCATCGTAAATTGACAGTGCGCAGGAATGAACTTTCATTAACTACGGTAAAAAATAAATCTTCCTCGTAATACTTTCATCCTGTAATCGTGAGTCAATCCCAAACGACTCTATTATAAAATGATGCAACTTGGAAGTCGTCACGGAGAAAGCAAAAACGATTCACGGTATGTATATATATAGAGAGAGACCACTAAATCTCGATGACGCGCGCTCGTGCTCGCGTGTTGAACTCGAATTAAAAAGCGTAACCTCCCAAAGGCATTTTATTATACAATTTCCCGACCAAGAAAGTGTTATAAACGCGGCAGAAACAAGGCGAGTGCGTGCGCGCGAAAAGTGGATCTCAGAAAATGGAAAGTGGCCCGAAATGTCGCGCGCGCGCGCGAGCACGTGTATGCGTGCATAGGAGAAAACTGGCACGTGTTAATCGGAGAAATCCTCGCGTGCTCGCGCACACACATGCGCATTTGCATGGGAACAATCGGATCGCTCGCGCGCGCGCAAAACTGTAATGTATTAGGGAGGAGAAGAAAGCGCTAGAGTATATATAGAATTTTTGAGGTTTTTGGGCGTGAATCATCGTCTCTTAGTCTGCGGTCGCAGTAAGCGGAGATATTTAATACGAAAGCTATTGGGGAGGTTTGCGCGAACGGGTTAATGCTTTTTCGGAGTGTTTATAGTTTGTTGAACGATGTATTTGGGTCGCTGGCACAAGAGAGGATAAGTTCCAAAGGGGCTTATCTTAAGACGTTTTTGAAGGTTACCTTTGTGTACCTCTATTCGGGTCGTTCGTTCAGTTTTATCTTAACGTGTTTGTTAGCCAGGGACAAATATGAGTCGCTTGTTACGGATGTCGTTTTACGAATCGGGAACAGGTTTTTGGTTTACAGTTAGAATTCGAAATTTTATTCATTCATCGATAGACTGAGTATCGACATATTTTTCTACTTTTTATTTAAAAAAAAATTTATTTTCTATTTATCAAGTGTACCACATGTTAACATTGAACCCTTATCTCATAATATCTTATCTCTTTGATCCTTAGATTACCGGAAAGCTATCGGAGTGACTTCCATTTTGATTATGATATAAACGTAGTATATATTTTCTATATTAAATTAATTGTGAGCATTCTAAATGTAACTACTGTGAAAGATTGTGTTCCCGTCTCTAATTACTCCCGTTTCGCCTGATTCATGGAAACCTCCGGCATATCGAAGAGTGGATATGTTTGCCGCGTGCACGGCGATCAAAAAGGATCGTCCGGGGCTGCATTTCTCTTTTCCGAATCGCAATTCGTAATTGAAAGAGCACGGGGCGACAAAACGAAGAGGTTCTCTCGCGGACAGTCGGCAAGGGCGGTTTCTTTGCGAGCAGGAGAACGGGAGGAAGGGAGAATGAAAAGCATGAAAGAGCGAGAGAGAGAGAGAGAGAGAGAGCGAGTCGTAAGCGAGCGAAAAATTAAGAACAAATATAAAGATAACTTAACAAATAACGATCAAAATCCAAATGTACTTGTAAGATTTTGCTAGTTCACGAGCGTGAGTCGGCTCACGAAGGTCGAAAGATTTATATCGATAACGTTATATTTTAATAAAGACAAATTAAGTATCAAACTTGTATAAGTCTTTTTGTGCGCAACCTCCTAACAGATTGGATTTTAGTTGATTGTGTAAGAAATTTTGCAAAAAATCTACATTCGGACGGTGCCAAAATTAATGTTAGTTCAAAGTTAAGTTATGAATGCACAATCAATCATATAAGTTTACGGATTTTTACTTATTTTTTGCTATTTTTGGTGTATTTTGATTACTCAACTATAAATTAATGTAACTTTGGAAGAATTTTTTTATTTTACCAAAAATAAATAAAAATCCTATTTCTTTAATTTTTTTACTACTTAACAATGCACGTCTGAAAAATTATTAGGCTCATAGCAATAAATAATTTCTGTATTTACGAAATAAACGTAAATTCAATTAACCATTTTTAAACTTTTATAGTACATTACATTGGTAAAAACGAATAAAAACAAATAAAAGATATATTTTTTTATTGACATCCTAAAAAAGTTCCTGTAATCATCATAGGCAGAAAACAATATAGTTAGATAATTGTAAATATATTATTAACAAATATATTATCTGATTTATTAATATTTTATGATGTAAGACCTACGTGCCAAAAAATATTGTGTAAAATAGTTTATAAAATTGCAAATATTTTCTACAAATAATTTACTAATATGTTTTGCATACAGATATTTTGATTAGCATAATATATATATAAGTATAACGTGAATAAGTTTTATACAATTGATGAACTGTTTTATATATAATTATACTTTTATATTCTTTCATAGATGTAACATCAATTTGGATATAAGAATATCGAAACTACGTAATATACGTGTATTCTTTTCGCTTATACGCTAACACGCTAACGCTTAGTTTAATAGCAAATGCTAAATTTGCATATATAAATATGTAAATATGCAAATCCAGATTACAAATGGGCATATTAATTAATTTTCTTGTTCGCAGTCATTATATTTATGAAAATATTTGTTATTATTTTAATAATCAAAATTAAGTACTTTAATAAGTTAATTTAATCACACCTGGAAGCGTATAACGAGCAAAGATCTACAAATGTCATTATGAATTAACTTATCAAGTTATGATGCAGTTTTTACGAATGTATTAATAGTAACTATGTATTGAATTTTTTAGTTTTATACAATGTTTTACTTTAGAATCAGAAAAATAATTAATTGAAAAACTAATTTATTAAGATAACTTTAAACTTATGATTTTCATGACTATTAAATATATAAGTAAAAAAGTAATACTGATCTTTTGAATAATCAACCAATGATAAGAATTTGAAAATAACTTTAAATTGCTATTTTTAACAGGTTAACTGCTATTTGAGTCATACATATTTTTTAATTTTCTTATTTTAAAGCGCACCTAATATGTCTCGTCACTTATTTATTTTAAATTAATGATAACGTGTGTATAATAAACCGAAAATGTTTGGCCAATGAATTATTCATTAGTATATCACCATTAGAAAATGATCATATACTAAGCTAATTATATTGTATTAACATTTTGTGATTTCTATTGTGTACGTAATCTGCTTACCGTTGTATATGGAAATTTTCTGACAGTGTATCTACTGGAATAGAAAAAAATCATATGAAAATAATTTTTACAGAGACATCTAATATTGTAAAATAACCGTTTAGAAGTTAACCTGCTAATGACTAGGTTGAGTATGCTTTTGAATTCAAAATTAATTCTTAAAAAATATAAAAGATAGTATATTGAATTCCAATCACAGATTTTAATAAAGCTGTAATGAATTTTTTGTCAAATTCTTTAGTCAATTATAACATAAAATTTTAAATACTCTTCATTGGCAAATGAAAGCATATCTATTAAATTCCATGCGGCCTAAATTTATAATTTTGTAAAGGGAAGAAGACATTTTAAAGCTTAAATCATTATAAAACATACAAATTTTAGGTATATGTTCCAGCAATACACAATGTGGAAACGTTCTTGCATTTCCTTCTAGCATAAAATGGTCGGGTAAAAAAATGAAATCCAGCATTTCCAAAATTTTTAATAAACAAACAAATTACAATCGACGAGAAATTAATTGCTACTTTCTTCGTCTCCTACGGCGCTCGGAGTAGTACCTATTATACGGATCGTCTTCAATTTGATCGGGATGATCGAGAATATCCTTCCTGCGGTACTTGGTGACGGGTACGTTGGCGAGATCGGCCTTGTTTTGGGCATAGGTGAGCCCGAAACCGCCACCTCCACCAGCGACACTGCGTAGTCCGACTATAGCAGCTAAGATCAGGCTCATGATGCTTAAAACAACGGCCTTGCCGCTGAGGATGGCCAGAGCTTTGAGCGCCAGCGGTAAAATTATTGACTTCATCAGTAAGAAACCGACGATCAGGGGGAACACGTACTTGTTCAGTCTCACCCTCTTCTTCTTACGCCTTCGTCCTGCGTATGAAAATTTCTTTGATTTAGAGTCGTTTCAGTATTATTAACAATTTTATGTTTATGGAAGGTTAAGGAATTGATTAAGACTATGTTTTAATATTTACGAATTTTTTTCAATCAGTTATTATACTTTCTCATTAAAGCTAGCAGCAATAAAAATCAATAAAATCCATAATTAAGGGTAAAGTTCTTTACTCAATTAGAAAATATTTTAATTAATATATGTTTAAATGAAAATTTTACGTTATTTATCTGTTGTCTTTTAATGTTTTTTTCTGATTAATTTTTTTCACTGTCACCATATTGCACTTTTGCGCAATTAATCTTTAATCTCCTTAATTATCGATATCGATAACATTTTTCCGAATAGTATCAAGATCATAACTCATTTTCGATTTTTCACGAAATCAACTTATCTTCTACAATACTTGTTTTTACTCAAACAAGAACTAAGTACTATCTTATCCTAGAAGCTATTTTTGCAATACCATAATACAATAATAAAAAAATTAGTAGATTCTACTGTTTTTCGAAAGCTAAATCAACAGTTTCGTTCAAATGCTAAAATAGCGTTTTAAAATTAGTAGA
>JAWWEQ010033799.1:0-21252 GCA_035583055.1 Torymus tubicola
TATATATACGGCGCTATAGTATAGTGGCACGCGCGCACGTGTGGGTGATAAGGAAGAAGACGTTGTATGTGTGTGTGTGGTTGGTAATGAGAGGAACGAACGTTGAAATTAAGTGAATCTTACAGAACGGCGAGACAATAAAATGGGAAATAATGCATACTAAACGTGGGATCGCATGTTGATTATATGTACGTGCGTGAATACGATAAGGCAGCAACGAAAGAGAAAAGAATCGTTGCTTTTATTTATTTTTTTTTTAATAGACCCTGCCACATACTACAAATGAGTTTTACACTTCTTTTCAGCTGAATTATAGTATAATTGTTTCTTAGAATATATAACGTGGATATGAAAGTTACATCATATCTATATGTATACATAAGGATGGTTCTGACGCGCAGAGTTTATGTATATATATATATATATATATAGATATACGAGATAGCAGTAGCGCGGAAAAGTTTATTAGCAAAGGAGTGTGACTTTGTTCCCCCTAAGTTGTCGGCTATACTTGTTACTTATAATACGTGAAACTACGTTAGGAGGGAATTTATAGGGACATTAAGGTATACTTTGTACTGCAAATTATTATACGCAGCTCCGCGCGTCTGTGTTGAACAAAGTATTATGTTCTCGCGGGGTTATAATATTAACGCTAAATATTATGTTTCCTTATTATACATCCTACCCATATGTATATGTAAAACTCTATAAAATCATCTGATAACTAACTTCTATATATACATATACACGTTCGCATTTTTATGTATTATATATTTGACCGACAAAACACACAGAGACAGACGGAGCGAGTGAAAAAGGTGACGCAAAAAGCTGAACTTTACACACTCCCGTACACCTATGAATCACGCGCCCGTCTCTCTCTCTCTCTCTCTCTCTCTCTCTCTCCACACTGCCACCTCACCTTGGCAAAGAATGAAAAAAAAAAAAAAAACTAACTCGACCCATACCCTAACCCGGGAGCCGGCACATGCCGCGTCCTTTACAATACAACACACGTCCTCTGCGGCTGCAACACACACACATATAGATATATAACACACACAGACACATGTCTCCTCCCCTTTGCTTCTTCTTCTTCTGCTGCTGCTGCTACTTCTACACTCGGCCATTTTATTTTTCTTTCTCTCTCTCTCTGCAGCGTGCGCGCGCGCGGAAGTCTCACCACATCACGCCCCTTTTTTCACGCGCGCGTGCGCGAGAGACAGAAGAACGGGAAATCGAAAGTGCCTTCAAGTATATACATATCTATATATATAAGTCTAGGTACAGTAGCAGCATCTTATAGGTATATATATGTATGTATGTACGAGAGCAAAGTGAATTGTCGTTGTGAGTTTAAGAGCATGTTTGGATTGCGGTAGTAAGATGCTTTTACGGGCAAATAGTTTGAGGGAAATCGCGGACGCGTGAGGTGCTATAGAGGAGGCAAGAGAGGAGGTTAAGTGACGATGATGGGAGGGAAAAGTATATAGTGACGATGTGTATATGGTAGGTTGTTTTTTTTTTTTTTTTTTTTTTAAAGAAAGGAGGTTAAATGGGTAAATATTGCGGTAGCGGGAAAATATTTGCTCTGGTTAAATGCGATTTTTAGGTATGAGGGGGAGGGAAGGGGAGAACAATATATATATATATATATATGTAGTGGTGGGGATAAAAGGATTAAGAGGCGGACGACGACTATACGTCTGGACGTGAGCCCGCACCGATGGTAATTGAGGGGTTCTTTAATCTGGGGTAAATAATGGTGGGAAGAGTTGTGTATAGATGCAACGTGGGCATTAGAGAGAGATTTTCGCTTGGTATACAGTATATATATCTTCGGTTAGTATATACAATATAAAAAGCGCACGAAAAGTTTTGTTAAAGTTTTATCTTGTATTAGACCGTGTATATATATTTTACAAGATTATTTTCCGATAAATATGGAAAATTGTGCAACGCTGGGTGTTACTTATAAAATTTACAATAATTCCTATACGAATCTTTTGCTATTTATATATACACTTAAATATCTATTTTACGCGATACACGCATTCGTTTTATCTTATACACACTATTTAAGAATCCAACTCTAAATCCATATGTATAGTAAAATTCACTTAATATATTCACCTATAAAGATTCGGCATATCTAACTTTCCTATATAATTACAGCACCAATCGCTGCACAACAACAGATTTAATCATCTCGAATACAGCCTTATTGAAAAAAAATAAAAACGAAACAACAACGGCAGCAGGAAAACAATACCCTTTACGACTTTTTTTCCGAAATTACACGTGAATTAAGCGGCGGGCAATCAAGGCACCATCATTCACTCAAACCTGAGGCTCTCACTGAGGGAAAAAAAACTCCCTTAAAATAAAAGACAATAACCAATAAACATGCGCGCGAGCAGACTTTCTTCCTTCGACGGCCCCTACTCTCACGCATCTCTCTCTCTATATATATTCACGACCGAGGATCTCGATAACCCAGAATCACCACGAAATTACGCCGCGGATGCAAATATTTTCGAAGGCTCCTCTCTCTCTCTCTCTCTCTCTCTCTTCGCGCTGCTGATGCTTCTGCACGCGATATTTTCGACTAGATCTTTTTCTCTTTCCTCTCTCGCGCGTCTTATGCTAATCCTGGCTCCTCCTTTTTTCATTCTACTATATACGTCTCTCTCTCTCTCTCCTTGCTACGTTCGTTAGGCATATCCCCCGAGACGTATATAAAATTCAAGCGTATTAATTTCGCGGAAAAAGACACACACATATATATATATATACAAGTCTTCTCACAAGGCGCGGGGGAATGTTTCTCGCGATATAACTCGGGA
The DNA here is from genome assembly GCA_035583055.1 of Torymus tubicola. Classification (NCBI taxonomy): domain Eukaryota; kingdom Metazoa; phylum Arthropoda; class Insecta; order Hymenoptera; family Torymidae; genus Torymus; species Torymus tubicola. Next base: position 2,850 of record JAWWEQ010033799.1, read on the forward strand.
TGTTTAGCACTTTTTATGCACACCACGAAGAAGACGAGGTAGGTAGGGAGGGGAAGAATATCGCGAGATATTTCTCCCTAGACGGTAGAATTCCTAGGGATCTCTTGACTCTCTCTCTCTCGCGCGTGTGCGCGAACGAGAGGAATTTTCTTAATCAGACGAGTAAACGCCTCGCGAGGTTTACGACGTCGCGCGTATATATATATATATATATATATATATATATATATATATGTAGTGTGTGCGCGAGGCGTTTAACTACGCGCGCGCGCGAGTTGCTGCTGTTGCTGTTGCTGCTGCTATACGGCGAACGAAATAATCAGTTGGAGGAATATAGGCACGCCTGGAATACGCGCCAAGGACGTAAATATTCCTTTGATATCCCGCGCGATTCAACGCGACGATATATAGATATGTTCAACTCCTAACCGTATATATGGACATATATATGTGTGAGAGAGTTCACAACTCTCTCTCTCTCTCTCTCTATATATATACGTAATTCTCGAAATTTAACGGAATAAAGAAATCGCAGAAGTGTTGTACTGTTGGTGCGCGCTGTTGCTATTCAGACGATAAATATATGTATGTATAAACTAGTTTTTGATACATCACGAAGCCTCGCGCGCGTATATAGAGAAAGTTCTTATAATACATCCGCATATATACATCATACAACACACAGCACGCAGCGATTCGTAGAGCAGAGCAATCTGTCATTCAGTCTGAAAGGATTATAGTTCGGAGAATTAGCATGATATACATTATTATTATTATTATTATTCTTTCCATTTTACCTCACACATATATACAGCACAGCGCATTAAACGATAAGTAATCCATTCGATTCGACTCTCGCGTCATGCGGTATATAAGTTTTCTCTCCATTATATGTATAAGCACGCGCGTATATATACGAAACCTATATATATATATATACATGCTGCATGCGCGCTCTTTAGACACACATAACGCAGTCCGCGAAAATATCGAGCTAAGTACTTTTTTATTATTTCAAAATAATAATTAATGCCCTTCTCGCGAAGACGACTCTTTATATATATATATACACGTACACCCTACGTGTGCGAGCAAGCGCGCGCGCGCACACACGCGCCTATTTAAGCCATGATTTACCGACAATAAAGCTGTGTGTGCGGCTGCGGCGGCGACGGCGGCTGCAATGGCGTTATCTCTCTCACGAATCTCTGTCTCTCTCTCTCTCTCTCTCTCTGCGTTTTAACGACTAATCCATCATATCGTGTATACATATATATACGTATATATAGTCCTTTACACACACACATGCATATACGAAGAAAAAGAGGGAGAAAGAGAGAGAGAGCGACTATACAGCATACTACCATTATTCCGCAGACTTATTTTACGCGCGCATATATGGGGGGGGGGGGGGGCTCATGAAACATCGAACATTCCACCCACATTCCTCGTTCGCTCCCCCGATATCATCTTATAATACTTGCAGCACATATACACACCCACCCACCCACCTCCGTTTCCGAATTTCATAAATCCCCGGAGAAAATCGCTTCTCCCTCTCTCTTCTTCTCTCTCTCTCTCCTTCCATACGTGCTTTCCACGCATGAGCCGGGCATTAATTCGCGTTCTCACACACAACCACATGCGCATGTGTACATATATATATATATATATATAATATATATACATACAGGTTCGCGTATACACGTATACATATATATATATATATATATATATATACAAGCGTATATATGCTATAACCTTCCTCGACACATTTAACCTCGGGGCACGAGTGTATACGCGCATACATCCGCGCGCGTTCGCTTGTGAGAGAGAGAGAGAGAGAGAGAGACGTGTAGCGCGTAAGAAAGAGTTCCCGCGGGGCCCAAATCGTTATCGTCGGGCCCTTATCTCTCTCTCTCTCTTTCTCTCTCTCTCTCTCCCCGCGCTCTCCTTTAAAGACTCTCTCTCCCCCTCTTCCTCCTTGATGCAGCGTGAGGTGGTAGTAGTAGTAGTAGTAGTAGTGGTGGTGGTGGTGGAGGCTCGGTGCAGCGCGAGCAAGCGTTCTGCTGCAATTATCCCCCTCTCGCCGGACGAGAGGGAGAGAGAGAGAGAGAGAGAGTTGCGAGGCTGGTCGAGTAGGCTTGCGCTTATATATATACGCGTACGTGTGTGTGTGTGAGTATATGTACAGTGGTGCGGGTATACTTTGTCGTGTAAGAGAGAGAGAGAGAGAGAGAGAGAGAGAGAACGGGATTGTAGAACGTATGTGGTTGTATGTGCGCGCGTGTGCACGACTACGCGGCGAGGACGAGGACGACTTTATTGTTGCTGGAAAAGTATGGCTGCTGGGTGCTGCTGCTGCTGTCCATATGTGTATATGTGCGAGATGGACAAGGTGTGGGTTTTTTTTTTATTTTTCGGGAAATTGGAAATGCAGTATTATCGAGAATTTAATATGGATAGGTTCTTGTTCTTATGTTGTTCGAGGAAAATTTTTTTTTATTATCAATTTATCCTATAGTCTATACGACTTTTATTTATTACCGTGGTTATTTGAAGATATAAACGAAATAATGTATGTATAATTCTAAAGGAAAATAAAATTTTATCAACTCCACGGGTAGACGATAAATTTACTAAATATTTAACAATACAAACTATAAACACGGTTGTAAAAGCTCCGAAAGAATTTAGAAACAACATATATAACAACGAAGAGGAAAAAAAGCAGGGGGGAGGGAAGGAGGAAGGAACAAGAAATTCTCCCCCCCCTTCCACTCTTTTTTTATATAGACTCTTAAAAATTTTTCAACAAATTTCACCCTTTATTATTCAAGACCCTTAAAAGCCCGAATACTTCATTCTCGGGACTTTAATAAAATAGCTATTTGCAACTTTGTATTTCATTCACTAATTTGCGCGAGGAGGCACTAAACCTCCACCTCGCTTCGCGTTCGCAGAGTGTGTATATATACCTATACGTACACTATACTCGTGCGCGCTTACCTTTGCTCGCGCTCCGAAAGAGCGAGAGAGAGAGAGCGAGCAACTTCTCTCTCTCTCTCCACACACCAGCGGTACACAGAGAACAACCACACGCGTATTTTTAATGATACTCTGAACGACGCGAGAGTCTCTCTCTCTCTTCGCAACGCTCTCGCGCTACAGCGGAGAAAAAACGTCCTGTTGCCGTCTATAAACGCTTTCTGGGAACACTTTATTAAGCCTTATTTAAAGCCACCTCTCGACAGCCCGACAAGCCTACACGTATACATACGCACGTATACGTATACATATATATATACATATACATACGTTCTCGCACAACCCCCTTCGCTATATATATATATGTATATGTATTCTTCGTCTTCTTCTTCAACGTATGCGCGCTTCTCTCTCTTGAGTATTTTAGGAATTTCAAAAATTAGTATAATTACCCGCGGCGGCCCCCAAACCGCTCCACATATAGATGCAAATCTGTCACGTGGAATACCATCATCAACCTCCCTCGCGCGTATTAATCCTCATACGTATATATACGCGTATATGTATATGTATATATGTATACACTACCCGCGAGAAAAAAGGGTAGAGAGAGAGAGACGAGAAACTACGCGCGGGCGGCTACAGCACATCTATATGCATAACACAAATACCTGCCCTGCAGACAGAAACCACCTCCTCCTCCTCTCCACTCCTCTTCTTGCCAATCGCATGGCTGGTCAGCAGCAGGAGCAGGCAGCATAATAATTCTACTAACGAACACCACCGCGTTTCTATACTACTTCCATTTTTTTTTTCTACAACCCGATCCATCTCTCTCTCTCTCTCCCTCCCTCTCTGCGCATCATGGACAAACTGTCTCCCCCCGCAGTTATAAACTCTCAACCATACTACATATATATATACACATATATACAATCGTCACGTTTCGCAGCGCTAATTGTCCGTAAAACCTCACTGGACGTTTCCGCTCTATACGTGGTGCGGTGCGCTAGCACATATATAGCCTCTCGGTGATAGATGCAACCTGTTGCTGCTGCTGTTGCTGTTGCTCATCGTTGCAAGTTGCAGAGCCTAAGGATAGATCCGTGCGATATATATATATATATATATATAGACACGAGGGACGGTTTTGTAATTAATGTTCCAGGCGGAAGTAAGCGCTCGAATGCTCGAGTCTCTGTAGTGTATATATATGCATGAGCGCAAAGCTTTCCGAACTGATTGTGGAAGACGGCTGACCGTTAGACATATATACATATATAGATATATATATATATATATATATACGTATAGTGGAATTGTCGAGAGAGAGAGAGACGACGAGGGACGAAGAGAGAGCGCGGAGCATTTTGAGTGATCGTAGGTTGTGATGCACACGTGTGGATGTATATATGCGTTCGATTTATGGGTGGTATACATATAAGCATATATGTATATATATATACATGTACGTGTCGGTTTTTTCGCGATGATGGATATAGTTTGTTATTTATGGACGCACGCGAGCTGGGTAATGCCAAGCGGTTAGATGCGAAGGAGAAGTGCGACGACGACGACGCGCGATGATGGCGACTTTCGTCACGTTTCGTTATACATATATGTGCTACACACTGTACCTTTAGATGTATACGTAATATTACAGGTTTAGAGTCGCAGACGTATATGTATATATATATACGAAGCGAAGGAGGGTAAACGCTGTAAAAACTATATACGCAGCGAGTATATATATATACTGAGATAATCAAAACAATGGATCTCCCTTCCTCGGCTCTCAGCTCGAAATCGCCGTCATCCCGCGGGAATTGATGCACTCTCACCCAGCCATAATCTTCACCTCTCTCTCTCTCTCTCTCTCTTACTCTCAACGCATCATCAAAAACACTCGGCTTTCGCATCGCATATACACACTCTTCTTTCTCGAGATATAAACAGCTCGACCGAAACTGCGATAAAAACAAAGAGGAGAGAGAGAGAGAGAGCATATACGCAGGCTGCGTTAACGTGGCCAATAAATTTCTTCGAATGCACCAATTTTTCAGCCAGCGGATAACCATGAGCCGTAAGTATATATATCGTATATGCGAAATTATATAAAAGAGTGTGTGTGTGTGTGTGTGTGTGTGCGTTGGAGACGTATATAAGAAGATTCATCTACTTTCTACCAAATATTTTCCTCTCGTCAAAAGATTCTATACGCATGGATGATAAAGGAAGAGAGAGAGAGAGAGAGTGAACTCGTCGTCTGGGGAATAATAAAAGTCTTTCGTTTAGGGGACCAGAAAAGAGAGAGAGAGTGCGCATAGGGAAGAGGATGCAGCGGGATCAGCAGCAGCAGCAGCAGAAGAACAAGAAGACTACGACGACGAGGACGACGACGAAGGAGGAGAAGGAAAGGAAGAAGAAGAAGCCCTGGCAAGTGGTTCTCCGATATGCGCCTCGAGCCTGTCTCTCTCTCTCCCTCCCCTCACGCCGCACGCACACGCCAGTCGCTCCGATGAATTATTGGCCATAATAGCAGTGGCAGAGCGGCGAGCTTCGGCCTTCTCTCTCTCTCTCTCTTCTCTTCCTCCTTCTTCTTCTTCTTCGTCGTCGTCGTCTCCGTCGCCGTCGTCGTGGTCGTCGCATGCGCGTGTATATATATATATATATATGTATAGAGAGAGAGAGAAGAGAGTCTGGACGTCTGCGGTTGCGGGCTACTCTCCAACAGCAGCAGTAGACAACTGAATAACGTGCAGACACACACACGCGGGGAGAGAAGAAGAAGAAGAAGAGAGTTTAGGAGGGAAATGGGTGAACTAGATTTTCCCGTCTCTCTCTCACACACATGTATGTTTATGTGTTTATATGTAGGGGGAGGCGGCGCTATGCGCGGCGTTTACGAGGGAGTTTGCCCGCTTTTTGCCACGTTCCGTGTACTGTGTACACATACATACATATATAGGTATATATCTACATTGCTACCGTATATATATATACGAGAGAGTTAATTGAAGACGTGGGTATAGAACATACGGATATATCTATGAGAGAGAAGATGTATGTGTATATGTGTGTGTATGTATGACGGATGTTAATTACCGATGTTCGTGGAATTAACTGATCGCCGGGCCCTATGAGCAGCAGTAGTATAGTGGAGAAAACCGCTGAGTTTGGCGTATATGTAATCAGGGTCCGAGATCGCGACCTCGATTGATACAGACAGAGAGCATCAAGTGCTCCTGCTGATGCTGTAGCATCAGCGGTTTCTAAAACGCGTATATGTACACATATATATCGTAAATATATGGGCTAATAAGTGCACGTGTATGAGATCAACAACGCGTGCGACTTTCATAACTCACGTATATGTATAGAGTTGTATAAAAATTATGTGTGTGTGTGTGTGTGTATATATAGGTATACGCGAACGAATTGTTGTATAGTAATAAGTCGGAGAAAGCTTGTGTATATATATACATATACCTGATGCAGCCGATGATTTAGTAACATATTCGCGGGGAGCAAAAAATTCCGCAACAATAACTATGTGTATATACGCGCGTAAAAGGGGGGCAAGGGAGAAAGAGAGAGAGAGAGAGAGAGATGACATCACTGCGAAGCAGCAAGCAAGCAAGCGCACGAACTCGAAATGTAAATTAAGAAGTAGTTAAAGTCATTCCGCGGTATTAATTGAGAGGAGCAAGCGTGCGCTCGCTCGCTCGCGCTGCTAATTTACAATATTTACCCTAAGATGATCTTGCATTCGGCGGCCATAAATATCATTTTATCTGACGGATCACAATTTCACCTTATGCACATATATACACGTGTATAGCTTGAAAAATCAAGCTCTCGTTCGCTCTTGGGTGCATGTATATATATATACATATACATATATACACACATGTAAAAAGCCTTTGGACGCAGACAAAAGAAGGGACAAAAAGGGGTGGACTGCCGGCGCTGCAGGGGCAAACGACGCGCATGAAATATATCCTTCGATAACCAAAAAACTTATAGGTTCATTAGGGCCGCGGGTATATATATATATGTGTGTGTGTGTATACAGAAAAATGCGCGCAGGGCCCAGTCGGTCCCCCCTTGACGTCGCTGCTGCTGCTGTCGTCCCACGCAATAAAACTCAATCAAGAGGTATAGAACGTCGTAAAGTCATCTACTTCGTGTGTATGTGTGTAGTATGCGGAGACGTTTCATTGATCTCTATGCGACGATCGTGATGCAAAAACTCGAGGGTATATATATATAAGAGAAGTGAGAGGAAAATGAAGATTAAGGGGGATGTGAGTGAGAGAGAGAGGTTAATTGCTGAAAGTGGAGCTGTTCGCTTTCGTTGGGAAAGTAGGCTCTTGCACTCGTTATATAGGTAGAAGAAGAGGGAAGAAAAGAGAGAGAGAGAGAACAGAAGAAGGGCAAAGCGCGCAGTGATGGAGGTCCGAGGTGAGACAATGAAGCCTTTAGTCACGCTGTGGATTTTCTTTATTAAAGTTCAACGGATAAGTCAGAGAGAGAGAGAGAGAGAGACCGCATTATTTTTTTCTTTTTTGCGTATTTGCTGCTGCAACCAGCCGGTACACTGCTAATTGAACGCGAAGATAAACGTCTATTTCTGGCGAACGATGGTTACTGCAGCTCTGCTCGTTCAGACGATCCATTGATCCACATAAATACAGGTTCACAATTATTATTATCTCTCTAGGCTTTAGTATATACTCGCCTATATATATATATATACACACACACGTATATAGGTACCACGAGCAATGTCATCGCGGCGCTTACGCGTTACAGGTATATATACATACATCTATATATATGTATATGTACGGTGAGCAAAACGGGTTAATCAACAAGCCGCAAGATCCGCGATAAATCGCACGCGCGCGCGAGCGAGCGAGCGTGCGAGCGAACGCAGAGACCGCCAATAAATCTTCGTTAATCAGCTGCGATAATAGGAACCGACTCGAACTTCAACAAAGCTCGCACGCACGTACGTACGTACGCATGCATGCATGCATGCACGTTGCGCGCGCATCGCGGTTTGTATTTGAAGTCAAGGCTATATATACGTATATACGTATATAGTAGCTTAATATATACATATAACTGCATTGCTACTACACACGTGTATATATATGTATATCCCTCGCGTACACCTGGCAACAGGTATAGAGACTGCTACGTGTATGTGTGTGAAAAAAAAGAAACAACCTTGTCGTTGATCCAAATTGAATAATCGTTAACGATAGGTACACATATATATAGGATTAAAAAGCTTCACGGGCAAAACTTCAAAAAACCTCTCTCTGGCTTATACCCCATACAACGCAACTGCAACGAAGAGCTGCGCGCGCGTGTGTAATATATACCTCGTATGAGCGACCGTCGTATGGGCAATAAAATTATTATTAATACGCGCCCGCGCACACATGGAAAGATGTACTACTATATAGCATAAGGCGGTGGCGGCTGCTGCTGCTGTTGCTGTTGCTTCTTCTTCTTACGAAAAAAGAGGAAGAACGTGTGCGCGCGCGCGAGGCATGCAGAAGAAGAAGGGTGTGTGTATATGTGTGTATGTGTATGTGCGTGAGAGAAGGTGGAGGAGAGAGAGAGAGAGAACGGAGGAGCAGCAGCGAGAATACCTACGCACCGGCAGACATTATGCTAATCTGCGAGCGAGGATGTACACCCGATAAGCCGCCTCTCTCTCTCTCACTCCTTCTTATACGTGCATGTATGTATGTATGTATGTATGTACGTATATACGTGTGGGTATGAGAGGCAGGGTCCCCTTCCCGAGCAATGAGGCCCTCAGGCCCCACGCCCTCAATCTCACGCGCGCTCGCGCATGCGCAGCCAGCCATAGAGGAGAGGAAAACACTCTTCTCTCTCTTTCTCTCTCTCCCTCCTTCTCCCACTGCTTGCTTCTCTTTACCTCCCGCTAATTTATCGAGAAATTTCGGGGCGCAGAAAAATTTATCGAAGTCGCGACGACGACGACGACGACGAGGAGGAGGAGGAGGAGAAGGAGAGAACGCGAAAAAGCTTCGTGCAACCGTACCACAGCAGCAGCAGCAACGGCTATATACGCAGAAGCAGAAGAGAATCATCGTACGCGCGTATGGTGGGCGCAGGAGGCCAGCATCACGCGATCCCCCGTTGCGCTTTTGAAGTATGGGCCCACGCGTGTATATAGCAGCCATAGTCGTCTGTGTGTACATGTATATACGTATTAAGATAAGTGTATGTATGTGTGGAGACTTCAAAGGATGGCTGTGTAGGTTTTTGCGTTTGGAGTATATGTCCGTGTGTTGCGACAGCAGCTCGGAATGGATATTCGGGGGAGGGGGGGGGGCGAACGAAGGAGGGAATCGTCGCAAGAACGGACGAATGGAAGATTGAGGGGATTGAAGCCGATTATAAAGTTAAATTATTTAGTGTGTGTGTGTGTGTGCGTGCAGTGTGTCCAACTGTGACTGTGTATCACGCGTGTGTATATATATATGTATAGGGTACATGTGGCATGGCGCTGAAGTTTTTCGGGGCCGCTTAATTACGCGAAGTTTTATTGAAATAAGATTTGTGAGAGCTGTGCAGGTACCCACCTGGGCGTAAGTAAACATATACGCTTGACTTCGCGAGCGCAGTCACGAATAAATGTTTTAGGTGTTGTTTTTTTTGTCTCTTCGCGGTGAAGTGGAAACGAGTATAGAGTGCAAGCTGAATCCGCGTGCATGCGTGTATGTTTTTATATATAAGGTAAGAGAGTCAGAAAGTATAATGTGTATGTATATATATAAGGACGAAGAATCAGCTTACACTATTAAACGGAATACAAGTTTTTATACGGAATTACACAACCGCGTCGTAGCGCGTGGATCGACGTTGTAAAAGTGCTTGTTTTCCGGTTAGTTTAAGGCCCTTTACAGTTACCAAAAATTTCGCGAGATAACTGCGCGAAAAAGCACGCGTAAAGCGCGTCGCGCAAGGGTTAAAGAAAGAGTATAGAAAAAAAGGAAATTAAAAAAAAAGGAAAAGAAAGAGAGAGAGGAGAGTGGTAGAAGCTCGCTCGCTTGCTCGCCTGCATTTTTTGCATTTTATTGTGTCTCACGTTCGGTCGCAATGATATATAGGAATTATTAGCATGATAATACCACCAAGCGCACATGGAAGCTTCTCTCTCTTCCTTTTTTTTCTTCTTTTTTTTTCGTCCAGCAGCACTCGCGCCTCCTCCGTCGCGTCGTACATTCATCAGGATGTAGCCGCAGTCAAAAATCAACCGGTTAACTGTACATCTTTGTCTCTCTATCTCCGCTGCTTTTAAGCTCTGGGACTGTTTGTCTCTCTCTCTCTCTCTCTCTCTCTTACCCCTCCACCTCTACACACACACACGTTCTATATACTCCTTGTGCGCGCCTTTTCGCCTTATCTTTACAATGTGCTCTGCTCGCACTCCTCCTCCTCCTCCTTCTACCGCGTGAACGCGTGCACTCGTGGTGTGTGCGCCTGAATCCTCTCGTTTTCTTTTTTTTTTTATTTTGTTTCTTTCAAGCTCCTTCCTTTTTCTCTCACTCACTTGGCGCGTGAGCGAGTGAGCAAGCGAGGCTCTCCTTCCTCTTCCCATCTTTGTCAGACACTGGAAGAGAGAGAGAGAGAGAGAGAGAGAGAGAGAGTAGTCGGTGAGTATCCCCCTTCACCCCGCCTTTCTCTCATTTTAATTTCGTCTCTCTCACGTCTAATTGAATGATGTAAATGTTGGGGGAAGATTATCTGAATAATTTTATTAGGGAGCTTTCGGATTTAATTTAAAAAGTCATTTTACTATATTTATTACCGTGGGCCCGCTCGCGCGCTTCGAGGTGCGAGCCCGATAAAGTAGTCGGGCAACCGCTATTCTTTCTTTTATTTTTTTGTTTTATTTCGTAACTTTTGCGTGATTTAAATTGCGAGTTATTAAATTTTACTTTTGATAAGCGCTGTTATCGTATTTGGAATTTTTTGCTATTTTCTGTAAATTATCTTACTGTGAGTCATGATAACAAGTATCATAGTCTATAATTTAATATAATAGTTATTTATAAATAATTAATGACACAAAACCAGTATACATCCAACTTTTTATTTATTTTTAATAAAAGAACGAAATGTTTTTCTCACTATAAATCAAATCAATAATTCAGTACGAATCCACGTTATTTGTAACTTATTATAACCCCGCTTATTTCAATAATATAATAAATATAAAATACAATATCTATACATCCAAGCGAACAATAAACATTTCATTTGCGTTCGAAAAAGAATACAATCATTTAATAATGAATTCCCCTCGAACAATCTCAATTTTAATGTCGCATTACCACACCTATATATGTACCCCTCTGAAAAAAGCCCTCGCTGCACACGCGCAGCTCAGAGAAACGTAATTATATAAATCATTACGCGAAGCGTCTGAATAGGGCGACCAATTGTTCCTCGCTTCAATTTTTATCGTCACAGCTCGACCATTTACAATTATTTAAACCCATGCATTCTCTCTCTCTCTTTCTCTCCTTCGTATACCTCCGTCATTGTTGCCAACGCACACAGACATATACACTACACTCACTTCCCTCCATTACAATTCCCTCTCTCTCTCTGTTCTCCTTGTTCCATCTCCGCTCTATCTTCCCTTTAATTCTCCTTCTCTCTCTCTCTCTCTCTCTCTCTCTCTCTCTCACTCTCGACACGCATATACATGCATACGTACACGCGAGAACCGTTCGCAGGAATCCCTCTCCTCGGACACACCCGCGTACGGATTTTTTCGCGCGTTCGCGCGCGCGCGCACGGACTCCATATGCGAGCGAGCAAGGCGAGACAGACGGAATAATATTTCAAAATTAATGTCGAGAGGTGAAGAGACTGCATATATATATATATATATATACATACGTGTATACCTATATATGTGTATACATATACTACAAGCTCACACTATATGCGAGAGAGAGAGGGAAAGATAAGGATATACAGGAACGACAACAGCGTTTTAAGAGCGTGCACACACACACACATGCCCGCGCGAGTATAGTCCTGAATGATTTCTTTTGTGAGCGCGATACGCGCCACCGATATGATTAATCGCCGATGTAGAGTCAGACACACACACACATACCGAAATATATATATATATATATATAAGTATATACTACATCCATAAGTACGTACATCCGCGAAAGGCATCTCTCTCTCCTCTCTCTCTCTTTCTCTGCTGTAGTCCATTAGTGTCGCCTGACAGGTTGTACCTAATCCGATCGCTTTGAAGTTCGCGGAAACCCGATACCTGTTGCTCCTGCTGCCTCTATACATATATATATATATATATACCATGTCATGCTCTCTTTTTCCACCAAGCTTACTTATATACATTTTATACGCACGTTGTAATCGCACACAGGGTAGTGTAGTAGTGTATAGGAAAAGAGAAGCTCTCCCTCTATACTATAACGCGTTCGCTCGCTCTCGACACTCTACAGGATGTACGGGAATCTGCATAGACCGCGTGCGAGAGAGAGAGAGAGAGAACCCGTAGCGGAACCTGTACGCCGCGTGGTTCTTTTTTTTTTCTTCTTCTCTATATACTTCTCATCCTCTTCTTGCCATGTATATATATATGTATATCTATATGCATATATATACACACATGCCGCAAGGAATTCCCGGTAAAAGGCTATTATGAGATTATCTTTCCCATTTGGGTTATCCTGCGTTGTATTTTCTGGCGGAAAAGAGATGCCTATACTGCTGGACGGGGGGGAGAGGGAGGGGAATTTACGCACTTCGGGCAATAGTAGTACCCTGTGGTATAACCATCGTGTATATATATAGATGCGAAAGGATATACGTGTATATATATACGCACGGACGTGATAGATTTTTGCGGTGATGGCTGCAGCTGTAGTAGTAGTAGTAGTGCGTGCTTGCAACGAACCTGGCCCTGTTGTTAGAGAGCAAGTGTATTTTTTTTTTTTATCTATTTTCATTCTTTTGTATCGGGAGCGATGTGCGTGTATTTTTATGGGAGTACGTATGTGTATGTATACCTATAGTATAGGCAAGTATATATATAGGCTGCAATTTATTAGGTAGTATACCAGTAGAATGTAAGCGCGAACACTCGCATGTATGTGTATATAGACTTACGGAAGAAGAAGAAGAAGTAGTAGTAGTAGTAGAAGCAGGAGGAAGACTTTGGTATGTGGTCCATTTGTAACTCACCTGTAACAGAAAAGAAAGGTGCGATTAGATACATATATATATATATATATTTTATATATAATAGATTAGAGTATGTACGCGTATATGTACATATATATAAGGATCGACAAGAAGATGGTATAGCTCGTTACCTCGAAATTTATGATAAATAAAGTAAATAGTGCGGGAGTATAGAAGAAGAAGAAAGAAGAGGGGCGGCGGGGGGAGGGAGGGTTGCGCACAGGGAGTGTAAATCAACGTGTTACGCTTGTCATCTATAATGAGTACTTAACACCTGTACTGTTATAAGAGTTATATATGGCGCTGTACTCGCGAGTGCACACGTGCGAGTGCTAATCGAGTTATACCGAAGAGTGCGTACATATATGTTTATATATATAGTTTCTCCATACTTATAGAAATTTCTCAAGGTTGATGATTATCAGGGGAGCGATAAAAAAAAATTACATAGTATACCCATCGGCGGTACGCTGTACTTTCCCACATATATATATACGAAATAACCGTAAAACTGATAAAGCAATTCGAATCTATCAATTCGCTATATATTGTATACGCATCATTGACTTCATCGTCGTCGTTGCATATCCCGTATATATATGTAATACAAATGAATTCCGAGCTTCCTTGAAGGCCCGCAGCTATTATATATACACACACATACAGTCGTTTACACACAGCATCCGTCCGCCCCGCAATCACACTCGACGCGCGCGCGCTCGCGCTCGAAATCCCGCACATTAAGCGACGCTAAACCTCAATCATTCTCCAAACAAACCTACACCTCTCTCTCTCTTTCTTCCACGCGACGCCACTCCTCTCTCTCTCTCCTTCTTCTTCCTTTACCAGCAAGCAAAAAAAAAAGAAAGAAACTACCTCACTCACTCGCGTGCTAACAAAGACAAAAGTGCCATTAAGATGAGACGATAGCGTCGCAACATCTCTCGCTTGCTTGCCTGTAGCTCTCTCTCTCTCTCTCTCCCCACACAGAGAGACACACACGCGGAAATTGTAAACCCCGATGTAAATGAGGAATTTCACGTTGATAACGCTCGCGAGAGCGTTAGACGTACGTATATATATATATATATATATATATAGCTTAGGAAAAATCGAGCGAGGAAAATAGAGAACCGAGAGGAGGGGACAAGTTCGCATTCCTATCTCTCTCTCTCTCTCTCCTCGCAAGCGCTCTATACTGTTCAACAAAGGCTGATATAGTCTCTCTCTCTCTCTTCCGCGCGAGCGGCAAGCTTTTCTCTCTTTGCTCGAGAGAGAGTCTCTCTTTCTCTCTCTCGCGTGTACACGTGGGATGCGCCAGCGGATAAGTGAAGATGGGAGTACGCTGTTTCCTTCGCGTGTGCGCAAGAGAGGAAAGAGCGTGTGCACGGCTATTTTGTTGCCGTGTGGCAGACCGAACGCGCAGGAGGATTAGTAGCTGAGTGAGGGGAGGGGGAGGGGAGGGGGAGAAGAAGGGGGTAGGTGAGGAGGTGGCTATATTTAGACACGGAGGTGGTACCTTTAAGGCAGGCTATTTTTGTAAGTAGGAAGTGTAGTAGTGGTGGCCGAGAGAGGAAAGATAGGGGATTGTTGTTTGCTCGAGAGGTGAGTTTAGAGGAGAAAGAGACTGAGTGAAATAGGAGTAATGTCGTTTTGATTCGCCGTGTACATCTATGTGTGTGTGTGTGTGTGTGTGTGTGTATACGTATGTACGTACATATATCAAAATTAAAGTTCAGTAAATCAAGTTCTGATAGGGCGACGTCGATAAAGAGATTTATTGAAAATGCTTAGATAGATTTATTGGTGCTGGTGCATCAGTCGCATAAATTCTATAAGCGCGCTGCTCGTTCGCACACTACTACTACTACTCGTTCGCTTACTCGCCCGTGCGCGCGGTGGTGTGAATATATATACTTTTGTTGTATATATATATACGCTTATCTTCTCTCTCTCTTTCTCGCCCGCGAACATACTGTATTATTACATATATACTTATATACAAATTCGGGATTTATCGCGTCGGAATATATATATATAAACCCCTCCCCGTGATGGTAAATTCATAAACCGCGACACTATACCTATACGCACATTGCATAGTATTAAAAAATCAATATCTCGATATACGTATACGTATATATAGTGCGACTATATTGCAAATCGCCCAAAGCCTCTGTGTGTATATATCTCTTATCACATGGTTATCTCGGCAAGCTCTAACCGCCACCACTCCTACTTCGACCACCCTCCTACTCTACATACCCTTATCTCAACCCTATATATACCAGCGGCTGGTGTAACGAGTGTGAACACCCACCCACTCAGCCGCACTTCAACTTCATTGCCGGTATTCTTATATATATACACACACCTATTCGCATACTATTATAATACAGCCTGGAGCAGTGATATCACGGAATAACTTCAGCTGCCGACGACGACGACGACGACGCCCTGGCCTTGAAGAGCGACGCACGCGCGCGAGCGCGAAACACGAGATAGAGGCGCGATGAGGCGCGGATAAGACCGGTATCGAGAGACTCTCTCTCTCTCTCTCTTTCTCGCATGCGCAAAAACAACACCGCGAGAGTCGTTGTGAGAAACTTTTTTTTTTTTTTCATTCTCTCCCTCTCCCCTCCTCGTTTATTTATCGCCGAACTATCGAGTATTAGATTGCGGATACTGCAGTCGCCGCTGCTGTTGCTGCTGCTGCTGCTGCCGGATTCAAACGTAAAGGTAAGAGAGAGAGAGAGAGAGAGAGAGCCTTTGACCTCGCATAAAGTGTGCGGGCGAGTCGTGCAAATCACCCGACGAGTGGTTGTGGTGGATATAGTAATGTGTATAAGGGGTTGGGTGTACAGGGAGTTTTTGTGGGAAATTAGAGTTTTTTGGGAACGAAGAGTGAGAGTTATAATGGTCAGTGGTTGTGGGAGAGAGAAAGGGAAGAAGAAGGAAGGGAGAAAGCTCGTGTAACGATGAAAAAGCAGAGACGAAGAAGGAAGGAGGAGGGGAAGTAGCTGGAAATATTTTTTTAACAGGATGTGTATATATATATATATATATAGCTAACTGCTGCTGCGGTGCGGTATCAGTTTTCGCGTTTAGTTATGGGGAAGATTATAGGGATAGGTGAGGGTTGGATACATGTTGTGTAATTTCTATAGATATATATATGTACGTTGGAAGATGAAAATAAATTATAAATATATATCTATGTATAGTGATTGAAAAATGTGAAACCGTTTACAGTAGTCTAACTCGATATTTTAGAATAAATATATGCTATATGGGTATAATAATTTATCAGTAATTTATCGAATAAGGAAAAAAAATCAATAATTTTTCACTTCAACAACACTCGATAATATAGTTTATTCTGATATTTTACAGCTCCACTTAAGCGATCGGCCGAAATAAAGAGATACCCGAACACACACGGATATACACACGTACACAGTAGTAAGAGAGCACAGCCGTCGACAAACAGAACCCAGAAGTAGTTAACCACTTATCTAAGCAATTGAAAAGTGTTTGCACGAGTAGTTTGGAAAGGATTGCTGTGTAGCTACTGCACTGCCACTCCACCACCAGCACCACTGCTGCTACACACTATGGCAAAATACTTTCGTCGGGAAAGTGAAATAGGCGTGTAAAGACGCGAATCCCGAGTGCTTTTATGTAATTTCGCGCCAATCTCGCGCGCAGGATTTCAGGAAGCTCGCCGGTACGTCAGCTATAAATAAAGCTTGTGCAAAGAGGGTATACAACGTTATTTTTTTTTCTTCTTTCGTATATAGTAGTGTAGATGTTTTAAATTGAAAGCGGGTTGAAAGTTGAATGTATAGTTATATATATGTATATATTGAAAAGAAGCTTTCTTTTGTCGATCGGACCTTTCAGTGAAAGAGACGAAAGTTTGCCCGGAGAATGCAGAGAATGTAAAACATGTGTGTGTGTGTAATTGGTTCGTGTCGGTAAAATTAATCATTGGCTCTCGAGAGAACTTGCAAATTATCGGTTTAAAGAGTTTCGAACCTATTTATTAAATTATAAAACACCCGATATAACGGTCTCCCACCGTTGTTATAGTTTTATTAACACGCACGCGCGTTAAAAAACTTTCCCGCAACGAAAAAAAAGCATAATCTCCGATTCGAAAAACCCTATATATATATACACATACACATTACATACTACACCAATCATTATTCCTCGAATTCACCTCTCTTCGGAACCAGTCGCAATCTTTCGCGCGCGTATATACACCACCACCGAAATTACGCTGAAACATCCTCAAAACCTCTCCATCATTCGCGCGCGGCTCACGGTCTCGCCCCCTCATCATTTGCATAATTCCTCCTCGCACTCGTAAAACTACGAGCTGCCACGTATCTATATACATATATATATATGTATACGCAAAACTACCCCTTCCCTTTCTATATACTTCTTCGAAACCCTTCGCCTATACCTCACTCTCTCACTCACTCACTCTCACACACACACATATATATATATACACATCTCACGCACGCACGCGTGCACACGCCTAATTTATGCCGTGCGAGCCTCGCGGTGAGGTCGACGCGTCGTCGCGCGCGCAAGCTACGTCTCCTCTTTCCCGCGCGCGCGCGCTCACGTTTATATATATATATATATACGAGCGTGCGCGCAGACGTGCACTTATATATATGTATACGCGCGGGAATGGCCACAATGCGAAGGTCGCTTGATTATCGAGAGGCTCTCGTGTGAGCGAGAAGAGGAGAGAGAGAGAGAGAGAGAGAGAGGAAGGGAGAGGAGAAGGCAAAGAGACCGAACGGACGAACGATTGACTGCAGCTCGCGTCTTCGCTTCTCTCTCATCGGCGTAGTCGCTTTTTGCGAGTGTGTATATGTATATATATGTATGTGTGTGTGAGCTGTTGCTGCTGCAGCAACGACGCGAGCCGCGTGGAAATTTCGCTTTTTCTTCGACCTTATACTCTCTTTCTCTGTATATGTATGTGTGTACGTAGGGTTTGAGGAGGGCTTAAAATGTAGTTAAACGTTTTTTTGAATCGAAGGGGGGGGCGGGGAGCGAGAAGCTTTCGGATGAATTTCAAAATAAGGAGAGCGCCCGAAATCTC
>JAWWEQ010033810.1:0-21251 GCA_035583055.1 Torymus tubicola
GAATGCGATTTCCTGTCTTTCCCAATCCATGCAAAAAATACGTGGTGATTTATTATTATTTGTATTATTATATATTTTTATGCTGAAATTGGAAAAAATTTTTATTCACGTATTTTTGCATGGATTGGTAGAAAATCGCATTCATTAAAAAAAAAATTCATTCATATTCATAACTAATTCATACCATAACAAGTAATTTGTTTACGATGCACAACTTTTTCCACAAATTAGTATCACATATTTGTCATTTTTTAATTTTTTAGGGCCTCAATGTTCATTGATGGCTTATTAATTACATTTAAAATGATACATTTTTTTTAGTTGTCCAATTGAATAAATATTAATTAAAGTGCAGTGTTCCAGAGAATAGCATTGGCCAGAAAGAGGAGGGTATCCCAGCTGGGATAGGATATCCTAGGCGCAGTGCGCCAGAACTCTCATAGCATTTTCGAGTCGAGCGTAGAATTCTACGAAGTCCGTTAACCCAACTGCGCCAGAACTCTTAGAAAGTTCTAGCCCAGTGCGCCAGACCTCTCATAGCATTATCGAGTCGAGTATAAAATTCTACGAACCCTACTGCGCTAGAAAGGTCACGGGATTCCTGAAATAGCTCGATGAGCTAGCGCATACTTAAAATTTATATTATTATTAAACATATATCTTATAACGACAATTAATGTTAAGTATATCTAATTATAAAGTTATTAATATTAGTATATAATTATATTAGTTAATTATACATTATTTACTATATTATTTTTTAATTTATTTAATGAAGTATATAAAGCATGATTGATAACATGCGAGTCTGTTAAAAAGAGTGCGCAATCAATTTTTGAATAAGTGCGCAGATGGTAAGAGCGCGCTCTCAATGTCCGCGCGCAATCATGTTCGTGTACTGGTCTGTGTACGTACGTACGTACGTGCGTGCTTGCGTGCGTGCGTGCGTACGTGTGTGTGTAAGAATTAAAAACGTACATTTATTATTTAATAATTTTTTTAGTGCCGCGGCTGGTGATTAATTGTTGAATATTTATATACATTCTAATTTTTTCTTTTTTTTACTGATATAAACAAATGAAAAGAAGCTACCTGCACTACTGGAGAGAATTTTAAATTATTTATTATTTTTAATAAAAAATAAAATAAAATGTTTCTTATTATTTGTATTAGTTTAAGTGTACGAATGAAATATGAATTATTATGCATGTATGGGAATGAGAGTATGCGAATGAATGATTATGCATGGATGTGAGTGAGAGTGTAAATATGAGTGTGTAATGAGAATATGTGAATGTATGTGAGTCAGAGTATGAAATTGTAAATGAGAGTATGTGAGTGCATATGAGTGAGAGTGTACGTTTGTGAGTGTGCAAATGAGAGTGGGTGAATGAATGTATATGCAAATGAGATATGTTAATGAGCGTATGAATTTGTAAATGAGAGTGTACGATTGTGGGTGTACAATTGTGAGCATGCATGTGTGTGTATGTCTGTGAGTGAGAGTATGAATTTGTAAACGAGATATGTAAATGAATGATTATGCATGCATGTGAGAGAGAGTGTGTCAACGAGAGTGTGTAAATGTGAGCATGTAAATGAGAATGTATGAATCATTTATTAAGTGTATATATAAATGAGAGTGATTGATTAGGTGTATATATGATTGATTAGGTGTATAAATGATTGATTAGGTGTATATGAATGATTATGAATTTGTATATGAGAGTATGTGAAATGAATGTGTACATTCGTGTAATTTTGAATGTAGTTTAAAGAAGTTTAAAGAATTTTGAACAAGTTTGAATGTAGTTTGAATGTAGTGTAAACAAGTTTAAAAAAGTTTAAACAAGATTTAATGTAGTTTGAATGTAGTTTATAAAAGGTTATACGAATGTGTACGTATATATTTTATATAAAGAAAATGGGGAGAGCCCTAACCGACGCTCTTACCTGTGAGGAACTACTAACTTAAACAACTAATTAAAACTTATGAGTAACATGCTGTGCGTGGGTTTTTTAAATAAATTTTGAGTCGAACACAATTTAAGAGTTAACACTGTACAATATATTACAAAGTTTTACGTTATAAAATAAAAATTTCTGTAAAGCTAATAATAATTTGATTTATTCAAACACATAAATATCATCATAAATCATATAAAAAGTTATAAATAAAATAACTGTTCTGGTTGTGTGTGTGCGCGCGCGCGTGTGTGTGTGTGTGAATGACAATTTGTTAGAAGGCTTAACTATTATTGAACAGGAATGATTTAATTGTGCGCCGACTCCAATGATTAAAAGTGAGGAGCTCCCTGCGAAGGAGAAACTGACCTATTATGCACAAGGAGTTTATCCGGCAAATGAGTTTGGCCAAATAAAATGTATGGTTTCAATGAGTAGGAACCGATGAGAAAATCTAACGGTTGAATCTGCTTCTGCTGCTGATGATGATTACAATTAAATATCACTGTTTTAATTGTAGGGGTTATGTGAATATGCACGATTAGATGTTATTGATCTAATCATGCATGAGAATTATCGCCGGGCTAGAGCATACGAGTGACTCAGTGCACGTGTGTTGAGATTTCAAATGTAGTTTGAGCTTACCTTTGCACGTGCACAGCTTCGGTGCAGCAAGGTAAGTAATCCTGCGACGAAGTGCAGATATTCACTCCTAAGTGGTGGATGTTGATTTACCCATTGAGTTGAGCCAGTTGAGTGAGTCAGTTGCGTTCAGCCAGTGAAGTTGTTGAGTTTTTCTTGCAAGAATTAGTGGTTTTCCGTCAGGCTGATGTTACCTCGAGGGTGGCAAAAATCAGAGAGAGAGAGCGCAGGACGAACCTGCTTCTTCACTTAAAATCTAACACTCGCGACGTGAATCAAACCATATCTCTCCCATTAGAATATGGGAAAGAGAGAAAGAAAACAATATTAAATTAATTACGGACGTAGTCAGTACACATTCTCAGCTGTTCCGCTGAGATATCGTGATGTGCTGCTGCGCCGCGGCTGTGTCGCGAGTAAGTCCGTCGAGCGCGCAACCGCGCGAAATTCAAAAAGTTTGATAATTCCCAAACAAATATATACATTATTAAATAATTTGATGTATACATCGAATGAAATAATTCTTTGGTAAGTATATTTACGCTTTCTGTACGGGGCGTAGGTACAACGTTCGAAAAACGCTCTTCTTCACGACCGCAAACATCCTTATTTTCCCAGTTGCACCAGCTTGGCCAGCAGGCCGACGCTGGTGATCCGACTGGATGACTGGACTTGATTGCAGCTCTGGCTGAACTGAAATCAGCCGCAGCCCTGGCTGAACTGAACTCAGTCGCGGCTATGGCTGAAATCTTCGTTGCCACACGCGCTGGCTCGCTCCGCGCCGGGAATTATCGTCTGTCTCTCTCTAGTCCTTTCTGTCTCTCTCTCTCTCTCTATCGTCGATTCATCATCATCGGTGATAATATTCTTTAATTCCTTTTCCACTACGTTGCCGAATCCTCGTAATCAAAACATACACACGAGAATATCGCCTAAGCGAAATCCTCGTCACACGTATTATTTTAATAAATTTGCAGTATTTTGCGCACTACTGTCAAAAAATAGTATACGTAACACGTGCGTAAGGTGATCCTGCTTTGCGCACTAGTTGCGTAATATACTATTTTTCAAATAAAATTAGAAAACCGTACGTTCTCTGAAATAAAAAATTTTTCACAATGGGAATGATTATATTCAACATTGAAAAAAGTTAAACAAATTTTGAGTATATAGATGAAATTTTCTCGAAAATTCGATTTTTTCTGTTTTACATTTTTTATTCTCAATATAAAACAAAATTCAATATCCAAAAATGGTTTATGGGAGCATAATTTTTAAGATATTTGGGAACTAATTATGCAATAAAAAAAATTAATCTTTTCATCATTTTAGTGAAGGCTTGCCCCCTTAAGCCAT
Organism: Torymus tubicola; assembly: GCA_035583055.1. Lineage (NCBI taxonomy): Eukaryota > Metazoa > Arthropoda > Insecta > Hymenoptera > Torymidae > Torymus > Torymus tubicola. The sequence continues at coordinate 3,964 of JAWWEQ010033810.1, forward strand.
AGATGGGTGTATTGTAAGTAGATTGCACTTCACCCTATCAAAACTTATCAACTACTCTCCAAAGTAACTATCTCTCCTGTGAGGCTAAAGTTCAAAATATTAAATTTTTAGAAATAATTCTCGAAAAAAAATCTCTGTAATCTTTGAAAAAAATCACTTCCTGTCCACTAAATTTTTCCTACTTCCGGAAACATGCACTTCGCAACAAAATTATCGCAGCAAAATTTTACATCGTAAAATTGCCATTTTGCAAATGCTTGTAACTCGGTCATTTTCATCGCATTGAGATAATTTTTTTTGTTTTGTAAGGAATTATGTGTGCTTTCAGGAAAAAATGATGTCCAATAGCTGCGAGATAATACCACATTGATATGTCTTAATCAGGCCTACCAACTTTTTTTTCTTAAAAAACGCAATAGTCTGCACGTTTATCTGGATTACCAAAATTTTTTTTCCAAAAACCACAAATACCATCTTAAAGTACATTTTCCAGCGAGTATTTTAAAAAAAAGTCGACCCTCTACGATTTTTTTTGACCGAGTTATGCCATTTTAAAGATATTCCTATGTTTTAGTCAGATACCGCCAACATCAGCATTATCCGATACGTAACCCTGAAAAATTATTAGATTACATTTAACGAATTTGTGCCCCGGGAGCTATCCTAAACCCTCATAAACCAAGAAACCGCATTGCTATTCGTTATTTTTTTTTTTTTTTTAAATTAATCCATGAAAAGTGTAGCTTTATTTAAAATTATATTACTACGTTTTCGTTATGTTTAACATTGTACCTCCGCACTTTTGGTAAAATTATCAACCCTACCGACAAGTCAATTAAAAAAAAATAAAATAAAAGTTTAAGGCGGCATTCTGGGCAAGAGTTAAGACGAAAGATCATTTAACATTAATTTTATTATACAGTGTACATAGCAATTAGAAATTACAGTAACATATTCTGAATCGAAATGCCTCGGCTTACTGAAATCCAATCTGCTCAAATTGTTGCCCTGCTAGAAGCGGGACTGAGTCAAAGCGATATATCCAGAAGAATGGGGATTCATCGCTCAACGGTGTCACGTGTTTTAGTCGGTATGAAGAAACAGGTTCTTATCGCCGGAGGCCTGGTCAAGGTCGACATAGGATTACTACGAATCGAGAGGATCGCAACATTGTTAATGAAACCCTGCGCAATCCATGACAGGTTGCGCGACAAATTGGGAACAATGCTTTACCAGCAAGACCAATTAGCGCTCAGACGATAAGGAGACGCCTTCATGAAAGGGGTTTGAGATCACGAATTCGTGCTAGAGTGCCTAATTTAGAAGCAGTTGACCGATGAGCTCGTTTAAATTATGCCCGTAATTATCGACATTAGACACCTAGAGAGTGGAGACATGTGTTTTTTACAGATGAATCTCGATTTTATCTTTACGGAAACGATGCCAGGATTCGAATTTGACGACGTAGACGACAACGTTTTGCACCAAATCACGTTGATCCAACTCGAGCGTTTGGTGGAGGATCCGTTATGGTATGGGGTGGAATATCAATGAATCATCGATCAGATTTAGTGATTATCCCACCCCCAGGACTAACAGCGGGACATTACCTAAACTAAGTTTTACGTCCTCACGTAATTACAATGCGTCGGAAATTGGGCCGTAATTTCATCTTGATGCAAAATAATGCACGCCCCCATACTGCAAGGATAACTCGTACTTACTTGGAAGAAAACAACGTACAGGTATTGCCTCATCCTGCTAATAGCCCATACCTTAATCCTATAGAGCATGTGTGGGACATGGTGGGTAGGCGATTATGTAACTTAGAGAGACCTCCTGCTAACCTCCAAGAGCATGAGAGAATTCTGAATGAGATTTGGCACGAGATACTTCAAGATTCCATTAGAGCATGCATTAATATGCAAGAACGTTTAGGAGAGGTAATTCGTCAGCGAGGTGGCAATACACGGTACTAAAAGCCTTAGGCGCATGGGGTTTGGAGTCAAAAAATACTGTGGAAGTGACGAGCCGCGGCGTCCCTAATGTAAGAAATAGTTCACACAATCGGACCTTTTCAGGGCCACAATGATGCGTAAGTCCGACCAACAACCTCCTCGCGGTATGCACCGGGTAATGCTGATGTTGGCGGTATTTGGCTAAAACATAGGAATATCTTTAAAAAGGCATAACTCGATCAAAAAAAATCGTAGAGGCACGACTTTTTTTTTAAAATACTCGTTGAAAAGTGTACTTTAATATGGTATTTGTTGTTTTTTGAAAAAAAAATTGTTGGTAATCCAGGGAAACGTGCAAACTATTGAGTTTTTTAAGAAAAAGAAGTTGGTAGGCCTGATTAAGACATACCAATGTGGAATTATCTCGTAGCTGTTGGACATCATCTTTTCCTGAAAGTACACATAATTTCCTACAAACCAAAATAACATTATCTCAATACGATGAAAATTGACCAAGTTACAAGCATTTGAAAAATGGAAATTTTTCGATGAAAAATTTTGTTGCGATAATTTTGTTGCGGGGTGTAGAAATACTTTTCTTCGTTAAAATTATAAATCTATGTTGGAGACAGTGGTGCTCCGATACCAGTAATATGAGTGACACTGCGAAGCTATTTAAGGTTTGAGAGGACTTGCCGAGAGGTGAACTGCAGTTCATCAAGAACCGGGAGCTTCACGAGAACCCCGAGTGAAACGATGCACCTCTTGATGGAAACCAACTTTCCTGATTTTAGATCCATGGCAGAGGCTAATTGTCTCCTTCGGCGTGCTAGGACCACTGCATTCTTGTAATCTAGAAGGGCTATCGGCGCTAACTGGGAACTAGGTCCAAGTTTGATGTACTGGGTCTACTCTGCCATTATAGTGCCAAGACTAACATTCGCCTCCATAATCTGGTGGAGCAGGACACTCAGCTCTACGGAAAGCAATAAGTTGGATCGGCTACAGGCGCTTTTCCTCAGAGACATTGCAGCCACGAGGAGGAGCATCGCTTATGCTGCAATAAGGATCATGCTCGACTTACCTACCCTAGCGGCATACCGACTAACAAGGGGAGCACCAGGAATGCGGGTCCTGGAATTGACTGAAATTGTAGAAGGCACTTCTTCACGGTAGATAATGAGAAACATGCCTCAGGATTTTTCTGAATGTGCCTTTTGTTCCAAGATTCAAGCTATTTTATGTCTAAAATGAACTATTTTTTATGAAAATGAGGTTCATTTCTTTAGACATAAATTAACGAATATTTGGGTTGTGTATATAAATGAAAAGATGTATAAATTGAGAAAAAAGCATTAATTTAAGCTTTGTCTCATTAAAAAATATCGATTTTTCAAAAAGTTAAATGCAAATGAAAATAGAGTAAGAAAATGACTAAAAATTACTCATCTTTTAAAAGCATTTAATGGGTGTTATTTTAAGCTATCTTCTTACTCTATTTTTTATTGTCTTTATCTTTTGAAAAATTGACATTTTTTAACGAGGAAGAGCTTAAATTAGAGCTTGTTCTTTCTCCATTTATATCTTTTCATCTATTGACACAACCCAAATATTCTTTAATCTATCTCTAAAGAAAGGAACCTCATTATCATAAAAAATAGTTCATTTTAGACATAAAATAGCTTGAATCTCGGAACAAAAGTCCCATTCAGAAAAATCCTCAGATACGTGTCTCATTATTTGTCGTGAAGAAGTGCCTTTTACAATTTCAGTCTATTCCAGGATCCACATTCCTGGTGCTTCTCTTGTAAGTTGCGTCGGTGGATGGAACACAAATAGCACAAGATACAAGAGGCTATTTGGGAAGATATTAGGAGACTACTGGAAAGAACCCCAGGATAAAATCCTGCCTCAGACAGTCTGGAATGGGCGATTTAAAATCCATATTCCGAAGAGAGAGGTATGGGAGAAGCACAGGCCCAGACACGGTGACATTTGGTTCTAATGGGTCTAAGTTGAAAGAGAGTGTAGGAGCTGGCTTATGCGGGCCTAGACACCAAGACAGCTTCTGCCAGCGCTTTACATGCGTCCCAGTTTTCCGGGCTATTTACTATTATCAATTCTAATGCTTGACCGCGTTATTTCGACTTCATAGTTTAAATTGCTCTACTGTGATCTGAACAGGTTCATTTTTATTTGGATTCACCATTTCTTAATTTATTGTAATTATTCTTTCGCGAAACATTTAAGGTCTATCGTATGAAATGTTGAAAGGTTTACAGGTTGAAGGAAATTCCAAAGACTTATAGATGAAATATCTTTGATAATTTCTCGGCGAGTCATTGCCGAATCGGTGGATCTCTATGATGACGTGTAGGTACTGCTACAATGGGGGAAAATCACGGGCTGCCTTATTGGTGATGATTCTCGTCTCTTAGTTGGAGAGGAATCTGAAGTTAGCAGTCTCACAGTATCCTGTCCGCAGCGCCAGTTAAGTTTAAGGGTAAATGTGGATTAATTTCGATTCAAGGGGAATGAAATGAAACACCACAAATCCACACACAGTTAAAGAAAAAGATATTCTTTATTAAAAGTAGTCGTTGCAGCTCGAGGACGCGACAATGACTCAGTGCGACTTAATTATATCACTCCAGCCAACTCCTTTCTTTCTCTTATCTCCTGATATTGAAACTGTAAGCTGGCACGGCTAGCAGCCGCACGTAGACGATTAGCGCAACGGGTGTCACATAACGCACGCGTGTCGTCATACTTCACAATTGTACACATCGAGTTTTACTCCAAAAAATCACTGATGTAATTGCAATTGTGTACGTCACAAGATGTTACACTGCATTTTGTATTCTTTATTGTTCTGTCTTATTTTAATAGTAATTTTAACAGTAATAACTTTGCAACATTAGAGAGTAGTTTAAACCTACTTGATACAAGAAGTAATTTTGTTGTTAGTCTTCAAAATTACTGATGGTGATTCAATGTAATTTTCAGAGATAACTGTGTTTATATTACTAAAGAAAGTAATAAGTTTTACTGAAAGCGCATCGAGAAAACGGACTGTATTATTCTGATTAATTTAATCCTCAAGCAAGATTGCAGTCAAATGCCTGCTTATAATTCAGTTTATCTTATTCTGATTCTGACGTAGCACTAACGGATAGTGCAATTGTAATAAATTCGACCTGTATTACTATGTGTAAGAAAAGTAGTACTTAGTGTAGTTAAGTTTACTTACCAAAAGGGAGTTCAAATCGACAATCGATAAGAAGTGAGTGTCCAGTGGAATTTTTCGTACCTACTATGTCATTCCCCTTGAGCTCAAGGTCTGCATCAAGACTAACCCATTTTCCGGATCCAACCTGTAAATTGAAAAAAAATTTTTCCTTGTTGGATTATCCATCATGTATAAAATATAGTTATACGTGCATTTTCAAAAAATATTCGATAATATTACTTCTTGAATACTATTTTATTAACCGGCTCTGCAGAAATTCTCCATCTAATAGTTTCGTAAAATAACCGATTATTCGAAAAATTATCTACCGAATAATTTTTCGAGTAACCAATTATTCGTAAAAAAATATCGTTCAATCACATTTCAAATAATCTACTTTACATAAAGCTTTCATAGAATTTTTATAATATCGTATAATTAATATAAATTATATACAATTTCTGTGTAATTTTAAATGACTGTAGTGTCTCGAAAAAACAATAAACTAATAGAATTTGTCCCTTGAAAAATTCCTCAACGAATACAACTTAAAGTCACTTAAAATTGGTTTCAACTCAATTATCGCATCAAAATCAGATGAGATTTCTAAGTTGAGTAAAAATATCGTGGCGTACAATCTTAAGCTTCAATTTTATGCCTCCGAAAAGATATTTTCGGAGTCATAATAACGAAAATAGCAGCTGGAAGGTCAGAAAAGTACGCTCAAGTCGTTAGCAATCCATAAAACGGATTGTATATTTAGTTTTCGAGTAATTATCTGCGATTTCCTATATTTAGGATAAACTTATGTTAAATTTTCCTATAAACGCCCTCCACCAAAAATGAATTACGCGCATAGAACTGAATTTATGCGTTTAATATATATCACAAGAGAAAATTTAAATGCTGCGTCTTGAACAAAAAGTATTATAATTCCTTTCTACTCAAAAGTAAAAAGTTCTGTATAATTTGCTACATGAGTACGCAATGCGCTCAGGCTTCTTTCTATGTTCAATAGACACATTTCATTACAATCATTTCTGTTGGATAGTACAGTAAAAATATAATCTTGACTATATTCTGATGTACTAGCGGTAATAAATACATACACACATGACCCCCACTACTTTGTTTATATGTTCAGTAGCGGAAGGTGAGAGCGACTTATTGCGCAGCGCTTTCTCTCTCTGCTTCAAGACTCCGATGTGAGCACACATTTGTTGACTATGGGCTTATGCCCACCACTGTTTCTATTACTCATTAAATATATTATTTCTTTATCAAAAACCTCAAGAGTATTTATTAGATCCACGCATTCAAACAATTTCAAAGCAGGCAAAAATACATAGCATATTAAATTATTTTTGATAAAATATATTATTTGGGAAAACACGGGCCTCAAGTTTATGGAATTTTCATATAGTTAAGGTCCTTCTGTGCATACACCGAGTTATATTTCGAAGTTTTTTATTTCGTTAGTGTTCTAACTTAAATTTCAAGAAAAATAAATTGTACCTGAATTTGGAACTTGTCGAACCAGCTTCCGAATTGCTACCGTTTCAAACAGATATTTAAATTGCTACCTTCTTCAACCGGCTTCAGAATTGGTATCTTCTTGAACCGAATTCGGAATTAGTACCGTCTTTCACCACACCAACAATTTTTACATCTTTTCCTATTGACGGAATTTCACTCTTCTTTATTTATGATATTTCGTTGTTCGACATATTGGCGGAGTATTTATTTTTCATATTACCTCATAATAAGTCTTATTGCTTTTGTTGTATTTTTTTCATTGGTAAACGTTTAATAATTAAGTAGTAGCAGGATTTTGGAGAGTAACAACTTAATCGCTGTGTTTATATCCCGAGCATTCAGAATGTTCACATCATTTGGCTGTCAATACTAGACTGCAGATGATTAAAAATAAATTTTGTTACAAGGCGCGTATAGCGCGTCGAACATCTAGTAACATAAAAATTAATGTGCCATACTAGGTCCTGAAGAATGTGTACTCTGTGACATCAGAAAGGTATCGTTTTATGGTATACATGTATTATTCAGTGGGTGCTGTGCTGTTAAAGCGTCAACATGTTAAACGTACAGGATGTTATAAGTAAATTTTAGAATTTCATAGTATAAAAATCATAGTCTTTACTCGAGTCGACAAAAAGTGCTAATTTTTCGATACATCTAATGATATGGAAACCTGTGAAAGTAAAATATTTTATGTAAGGCCTGACCATACTCATAGTAAAATTGCTAGCTGCAATAATCTTAAAATTTCAAATTTTATTAACAACTATTTAATGAAATTGACCGAAAATTCTAGAAGATTTCTCGCTAATATTTATGACGTTTACTAGCAAGGAAATTGACTTATTATCTGAAATTTTCGAAAAAAAGTTTAAACGTGACTGGTTCAGATTAATATGCGGAACTATCATTTGTCTGTAGGATGGTTACAATTACTACTTACAAAACTTCCAGATGAAAGTCTCATCAATTCGGATGATATTGATAATTATCGTAGGATTATTACTGTTTCGAGTGCTCACACATAGCACGATTGTGTGAATGGATGATTTTGAAAACAAAGGAGTAAAACATTTTATAATTTTATAGCTTTAATGATTGAAAAGTCATCTGTAAAATATGTCTTGTTTTTATTTCGAGGGAAGAAAAATAACGTAAACCAAGTTGAAAATACTGATGTTTTAGTAAGAGAAGGACGTACAATTCTGGAGCCAAAAGAAAGTAATCCAATGACATAGAAAACGATGTTTAAACCTACATTGAACTCATTCTTATTTTCTAACTACTACTAATGAAACTGATAATTGTTACAAAGTTGGTAATTTTAGTGAATATGCATCAGATTTTTTTACCAATAGATATTCATCGACAAGCATTCGTGATAACTTTATTAGCTTAAGATACCAAGGCGAAAGTGAAAAATGGATCAGTGATGGAGAAGAAGGTAATTTAACTGCATATGAAGTTGACATCTGAAATGATCATAACGAATTCATTGACCGCTCACGAGAACTTATTGCTAATCAAAACATAGAAATAAGAACTAACTATGACGAAATCTATTTTATTCTCAATGAACTTTGCAATGCTAATTCATAGGCTAAACTTCAAAAAATCAGATCGTACTGGATAATTTAAAAAACATGTAGCAAAGATATTGGTTAACAAGCCAATATTGACGATGTTTATATTAAAATCTTTTTTTTTGTTTATTTATTTAAAGTCGCATGCCTCTGATGAGAGTATGAATGACTAAATTTTATATGAATACATAAAGCAACTTCATAATTAGTAATTTACAATGGTATTATAAAATGGGAATATGGAACATAGCAATAATTTTATATAGTAATGTTTGTGTTTTTTATGAATGTAAGAACTTTGCTGCAGCTTGTTTTGTTGTTTAATAGTGTAGATTCTCTGCTACTGAGTCCGCATTTTCTTCTTAGGTTTTGATAAACTGGACAGTCGTTTAATATGTGGTCTACAGTTATTGTTTGAATGCATTGAGAGCATGTTGGTGCACTTTCTTTTTTCATAAGATAAGAATGAGTTACGTTTGTGTGCCCGATCCTTAATCGCGTGAGGATGACTTGATTTCTTCTTGAGAACCATAATGCTGGATTTTTGTCGTATATGGTCTGTCTTGAGTTTTTTAATTTTAGTTCTTTGCTTAACCATGTGTCATTTCATAACATGATAGTGTGCTGTATTAAGATTTTCTTGATGTCTCGATGGTAGCATTTAGTTTCTCTGTTTAGTAGTGATGGGTCTAGGAGCGCAGCAGCCTTTGCTGCCTTGTCTGCTTTTTCGTTTCCTTCTATTTCTGAGTGATAGGGTGTATATACCATAATTATTTTTTTAAAATGTATAGTTGATAATTCATTAATAAAGTTAATTATCTTTTTGATTAGAGGGTTTTTTGTTTGGATGTTTTGAGTAGCTACGATGGTACTCATTGAATCTGTGCAGATGGTATATTTTGTTTCGTTGTCTTTTTGTATGAATAGTAGGGCCTGTAGAATTGCATATGCTTCACTGGAAAATGTAGAGTATACATCAGGCAATTTAAAAAGGTCTTCGTTGATGCGAGCAATAAATGCACATCCGGTACCTTCAGAACATTTAGCAACGTCTGTGAACATTTTTTTGTAATCTCCATACGTTGTGTTTGCTAAATTAGCGAAGCATTCTTTAATGGAACTATTGTTCGTACTTGTATTTTGTTTATTGTGTATCATAGATTCGTCGACTGTCGGTGTTTTCATTACCCATGGTGGTGAGGTATATTCGGTTTTGATGAAAAATTGGAGGAGTTCTCGATAGGTAAGTTGGATTTTAGTTTTGCCCCACGTTAGTTTTTGGTCGAAAATTAAACCTAGAATTTTCGTGTGCTCCACCACTTGAAGTTTATGGTTGTCAAGGTATAACTCAATGTTTTCTTCTTTAAGTTTTTTACTAAATAGTATTACCATACTCTTTTTTATTGAAAATTTGAATCCAGTTTCAAGTGCCGTTGTAGGGAGTTAAGTTCGTTCTGCAATATTTCTTGAGTGGTTTCTATGTTTTTACCTGCAACAAATTTAGTCAGGTCGTCTGCAAATGCTGTGGTGTGTACTCATGGGTTACTCAGTTTTATAAAAGTGTCTATACAGAGTAGAAAGATTGTGGTACTTATGACGGAGCCTTGAGGTATTCCATTTTCGATAGAAATGGGGTTTGATAATTTGTTATTTACCTTGACTTCGATGGTTCTATGGTTTAAAAAATTTTTTATAAAGTGGTATATTTCACCTAGGATCCCCAGTTTTAGTAAAATTTATTTTATTCGTTGTCTCCAAATCATTTCGCAGCATTTTTCCATGTCCAGTGCGATTGCTGCTACATGTTGGTCATTGTTGAAGGCATTCAGAATAAAATCTTAGAGGGCAAAGAGATTATCGGCTGACGAGTGATTTTTCCTGAATCCATGCTATTGTTGAGAGATAAGATGATGGGTCTCTAGATGCCAACGAAGTCTGTTGTTAATCATTTTTTCAAGGAGCTTGCATAGGCAGCACGTTAATGCAATGGGTCTGTAACTATCCAAGCTAAATCGATCTTTCCCTGATTTTAGAATAGGTATTGCTATTGCTTTTTTCCAAAGTTCAGGAAAAACTTTATTCTTCCAGATAAAATTGTAGATTTTTAAGAGATATATTAAAACTAGGACTATTATTTTGCTTCGAAGATTTGGAAATTCGAAGCTTCGTAAAAAAACTTCGAATATCGAAGTTTTGAAGCTTCAATTATTCGAAGCTTCAATTATTCGAATATTCGAAACTTCAATTATTCGAAGCTTCTTATATTCGAATATTCAAAGCTTTGTGTACGACTTTAAAGGACCAATCCTTTGTTTGACTGACACAAGTAAAAATGAAAGATTCAATTTCGATTTCGAAAAAATCGATGCTTCGAAGCTTCGAATATTCGAGACTTCGAACATTCGGATATTTGAAGCTTCGAAAATTCGAGATTCGAAGACTGCTTCGGTTCTTCGAATACGTCAAAGCTTCGAAGCTTTGAAGCTCCGAAAAGTTAGGAGTTCTAATTAAAACTTCTTTCGGTAGATTTTTTATCAATACATTAGGGATTGTATCTGGTCCTGGGCTTGCGTTTCCACACGTATTGAATGCTGAAGTTAGTTGGCTAATATTGAAATCCTTGTTGAGTACGGGGAATTTTGTTGTTTCGTCAGGCTCTTTATAGGAGTTTTCTGTTTGTGTCTTTTTCTGAAGAAATTTTGGATCATAATTCTCGTTGCTTGAGTTTTTGGCGAACTTTAAAGCAAGAATATTTGCTATTTCCGTTGCTTCACTGACTAAAACGTTGTCTGGAGTTTTGATTAGATTAATATTCGTATTTTTTCCATTAATTCTGTTTATTTTATTCCATGTTTCTTCATAGGGTGTTATTGTGGATATATAATTAATCCATGATTCTCTTCTTTTGGTTTTTAATGTTCGACGACCGATTGCTTTTGTTCGATTCCAGTGGAGTTTGTTTTCTATTGTTCTGTTTCTTTTATAGATATTGAAAGCACGTTTGGCTTCATGCGTGAGTATATTAAATACTGGTATCGCTTTGATGCGACAGTTTTTTTGTGCATATTGTTTTTTATCGTCTAGGAATCTGGATGCTTTTGTACCTTGTGCAATATTCTGCTATATTGTATTGCCGTTGCAGTTCTTAGTAGTGATATCATAAGGCTTCATTTAGAAATGTTTGTTCAATATTCAGTAAATACTTATCTAACATAAGTTGTACATGTACCGGTGTAGAGAGGCACATTAATCATATCTGTCATCAAGTGAGTCACTTGAAATAAGAGGTTCATGAGATAAGTGTTTATGTAAACAGTAGCAAACAGTAGCAAAACTGCCTATTGTTTACGTAAACAGCTACTGTTTACAAGTTGTTTATTTAAGTACCCACTTGAGTGCGATATGTGGTGTAATGCTATGCCGTTACAGACACGTTTTTAACTACGCTATAAGGGGCACGCATGCATCCGCCCCCCAATGAAGCGTGACAGTGGGGAGGCACTACGCCATACGGGGCACGCTCTCTCGCTGACAAGTACGCACAAGCTGGCACAGTTTGTGGGAAAGGGGAAGGAAGGAAAGAAGGCGATAAATAAAATAAAAATATTAAATTAAAAGATTTTTATTAACACACACACACACGCACGCACGCACGCACGCACGCACACACACACATACACACACACACACACTCACACACACACACACGCACACACACATACACATTTACATTAATACATAATAAAGATGACTAGTTGAATCTTGAGCAGCCGTCTTTTTTTAGAAAAGATATGGCGTTGGTGGAAAAGGATTTATAGCGAGTAGAATCTTTATCCGTAGAGTCTTTTTTATCAATTAATGGTTCTTTCTCTTCTGGTGTGCCGGATAGTTTACTAAACGGTGGGCCCATGATGCGGGTTCAAGGAGAATTATCGTAGGGCCGCGCTTAACTTATATATTTACGTGATGGTTGAGATGGTGGTGGCGGTGGTGGTGGCGGTGGTGGGAATGACGCAAGTGAGAGCGTGATGATGCAAATGAGGGAGTGATGATGCAAGTAAAGATGATGAGTTGAAGAGAAAAGGATAAATACAAACGAAAAAAACCAAATGTAATAATAATTTATATTTATCGTCGTATACTTCTTTTTCAAGAGTGGGTAAACATAGAGCACGTAGTTCCATAAACAATCTATCTACATCAATTTCTCTAAAGTCTGAATAGCCCATGCGATTTCTTACATTAGATTTTAAATTTTCATTAATATTTTTAAAAAAGTTATACCGTCAAAAAACCCTTGTATAATATTTTTGTCATTTTTGTTACAAATGTGTATTTTACTATTATTAATTATTGTTTCGTGACCTATGTTCACGTAAACAGCAGATTTTTCTAATTGTTCGAATCTAAAATTTATACAATCACGAAATTTTTTCAAATGCGAAAATATTTTTAACAACATCGCTCCACTCTGAAAAGGCTCAATTTTTTTTTTTTTTTTTTGGGTGGTTCATTAGTGTTGTCGTTGTTCGCTGGATTAACACTGATGTTGCTGCTGCTGTTGCGGCCATCGACGGTGTTGTAAATGTACGAAAAAAAATGCGTGATGCACGCTCTCGAGGTACAGCGAGCATGCATGTTTACCGACCGACTCCGTTTCCGATCGACGCTGTACGGATCCTGCAAAGGGCGAGAGAAAAAGAGAGCTATATTTTGGTACTTGGCGAGCAACATATACCGTGACCATGACCGTATCAAGCCATTTATGTGTTTAACTGAAAATTAATAAAGCTAAAAGTGTTTATTGGTAATAAACCCAAACCCCATTTATTTAGCTAGAACCTTTTTCCCGTTACAAATTGGACAGACGGTGGCCCAGTCCTGTGACTCGTGTTCATAGCGGCTCGAGAAGTCGGGTGGTGTCATTTCTCGAGTTCGGTTGATGGCTACGGCTTTTGAGGAGTTCCATGCCATCAGATCAATTCCGTGAGATGGCAGCGTGATCTTTCGAGGTGTTTCAAGGTCGTTGAACAGATAGTTTTGAATGTCGACAAAATGATTCGTGAATTGTACCCAGGTTACGTTGTCCATAGTGACGTACTTTTTTGGCAAAGTTTCTTCAGCAAATAGAATAACGGGCCGAAATTTTCGACCAAAACATTCCCAGTCATGGTAAACAGACTTAGAATGGCAATTATTCAGAGCATAACTCGTGTTGAATAGAAGAGTCTACGGAATATTCTCTTGACTCATTTTTCTTCAAACTTTTTTTACAACTGTAAGAAAAATAAATACAACAATGTACACGCGATTACACGTGAGCGTACTTTATTTTAAAGAAACAATACGGCGTTACGATAGAAATGATGCGTTCTCAGTCGCTGCTTCTAACGTATTATTGCAGGCTCTGTGCTTACCGTTCTTTATATGTGTGTGAGTGCGCATCAACGCTGTAGTGGTTCAAGAGATTTTTATTATACGTGTGTATAGAAGTATAGAAGTTCCTCTGTTTTAGTCACGTGCACATTTTATCACATTAAGTGGGTGTGAACAGTAATGATGTTTACAAGGTTCGTGTTCGCACTCACTTGATAAGAAGGTGGGAAAATTATTCTTAAATCTATTTATCGATGTGCAATTAACCCTGTAGTGGTTCAAGAGGCTTTATTATACGTGTGTATATGGGGTAACAGTGGTTCCTCTGTTTCAGTCACGTACGCATTGATAAGTTTTATATAAGAGAATGATGATGTTTATAACAGTGTTGTTCGCGCTCATTTGACAAGGCGATGGGAAAAATGATTCTGAAAGAGAAATCTATTTATCGATACACGTTTTTAATACTACCATTCATCAATCAGTCAACACGTTCAAGAGATACTTCGAGAACCATGAGCAATGTGTGTAAATAGCGATAACTATTCCAACAAAGTCAGACTTGCAAGCAATTCGTTTGATTGTCTTTTTATGTTAGTGTGTGTGTATGAACAAATGGGAAACTCGATTATTATTCTTTAGGGAAACAAAGAGAATTGGAGAATTTATTGGAAGAATGGGAGGTAATAAATAAACAGAGCTGTTTTGACAAAATAAATTTTAATCAATCGATCAGATTGTTAAGAAACACTTACATAATAAAAATATAAGTATGACTATGTAAAAAGTTACAAACTATGATTACATAAATTTTTAAGGCAGCGCGTACAACCGGGGACTAATTTAACTTACAAACTAAAATTGAATGTGATTTGCTCCAGAGATACTAAACTAATACATGATTACAAGCTAAGGGGTAAAATTACAAGAAATATAAAAATCTAGAAATGAGCGATAGATATAAAGAGAGATAATTATACTCTTACACAATTATTATTATTATTATTACGACATTGCTTTACACGACTGCATACAAAAGCCTCCGCCTCTGGAAGCTGCGCACGGAAAATTATTTACGCGACTTTCGAAGCAATACTCCGCAACTTCTTCTTCTTCCACTTGTATCGCTTGCAATTTCTTCCGAGTCGATGAAGATGATATCGTGATGTCGGACCCAGTCCATAGCTGTCAAAGTAAGTGCCGATTGCATGCTGATCAATATAGAACGCCACCCAATGAGAGTCTAGTTTATCCGATGTGTCGAGATTAGTCACGATGGCTGCGGGAAGGTTCAAATGTTGTGGTATGTAGTCAGCAGCATGGACGCTGATCGAATTAGCGGCAAGTTCATTAATGGCTTGTGTTATTTCTTTGGTGTTCATTCTTAACGCGGGGATGTAAAGCCCTCGGCGGCTGAGAAGTATATGGTGTTAGTATCCGCATCGGTACTATTTGTATCTTACCGCAAACCGCAAACCGCAGAGCTTTTTTCTTCTCCTTACATTGATACTCGTTAAGCGCTGTAAAGTACATTTCACTCTGTACTCTTTCCCTCGGAATAGCGCGCCAGTCTTCGCGTAGTATCAAGCATAGCCATTTTTTTATTTGAAAGGTTGTATGGAGCGCCAAAATCTTTTTTATTTCGAAATGTTTTCAATGTTGGAGAGTCGTATTTCTCTAAGTTACATATACATCTTTCAATCACCGTCTCGATGTAGCGTGCCTTCCCGCCACCGCGCACTTAAATTCTTCTTGATATACGAGCAATATTGTAGAGATATCGATGCAACTGGCGAATATTCACCTCTCCTTCGAACCAATGAATCCCGGGAATATCAATGGCATAGTAAATATTGGTCTGTTTAACGTCTTCGAGCAAGTCGTCGAAACTGCATGGTGGTTGTACTATCCAGCGATTTTTTGCTATAGACAAAACAATCGCAACCTCTTTTGGCAAAAGTTTTTTCTCAGCGTCACAAAAGCTTTGAATGTCGATTTCATGGTCCATGTCGATTGTGCAAAAGCATTTGTTACAGAGTGTAAGAGAAAAAGCGACATGATGCGCCAAGATGCTGTGCTTTGGCGTTTAGGCCGCTTAACCCCCAGTTTCTACTGCAGGCGCCGCAGCCGCCGCCTCCAAGGTGCGTGACTGTTCAAGTGGCGCTTCAACCGTACATAACTGTTATTGAACTCGGCATAGACAATGCAATTTATTCTAGTTATTCGAGTCACTTCCAAACCCACTTCGATAAGTACACTGCCAGAGCGAACGAAATTCCAATGTGTGTGACAGTTAGCCGATATATCAGGCGTGAGATCGAATGCTGTGAGAAAATAGCCCTGTTCGTAATTGGATTTAATTATGCCTCGGCCCTCGTTGAGCAAATGTATACATGTGTCAGAGTAGAGCATTTGAAAAGCTTCGATAAAGGATGCGTTATTTTCGGTAAATCGCAATTGTAACGGTTTACTCGGAATTTGTTCGCCATCGACGTGGAGGGAGATAATTTATGTTGAAATGTTGAAAGTTGAAAGGGTTAAGTATGCGATTTTCATTTGAACGCTCTGTTATCTACAAAACCGATAATTAAGCGTTTCGGCAGTTGCCCTAGAATTGCGTTATCGATACTGTCAGCGTGTACACCGGCATGAAGTGTTAAAGTTTTGACTTCGACACATGTAATGGGATCCTTGGCTCTTGTCTTGGCCGAAGCATTGGCGTGAGCTATTAAAATACCGGGATTTATTTTCACCCGTCGAATAATGAACGTGGCTTCTTTTATCCTTATAGCAAATCGTCCGTCGTCTGTGCTGTCCATCAGGTAAAAGGCATCTGTGCTGTCCATCAGGCAAAAGGCATTTTTTCTGCGCACTAGTCGTATGTGCATTTCGACACCATTGATTTTGTTTGATGAGTCATTTATTAGAACCGACAAAGTTCAACCAATGCAAACTTACCGAGCACATCAATGACTACATGAATATAGCCGTATCCGTCGTTATAATCCTTTATCGATGTGAGCTGTAGTAAATCACACTCCCACACGTCCTCAACGTTGCTCACGTTGTAGGACAGTCGTGAAAATCGTCTTTTTATCGGATGATGAAGTGTATAGGCATTTTCGGTGCTCAACCAGTTGTAAATTTTCTTCTTCTTCGAGGCGCCCATAGTTAGTCGCAAGACATTTCGTGCACCGGCATAGCCGACTTCGTATTCGAGATTATAATACTGCTTTTTGTAAGGCATTTTTGACGATAAATATATTAAAACACCTAGAGGCAAAAAACTACGGAGCGCACCACCTAGACTCCGTTGTCGACCACCTCGTACACCTAGACGACGTACTTAATGTATTTCAACACCCAGAGGTAAAAGAACTACAGAGCGCACCACCTAAACTCCGTGATCGGCTACCTCGTACACCTAGATATATTGAAGGAAAAAATATAACTATTTTCGAATATATAAATTCTAGCGTCGGGCCACCAGACCGAATCTAGGGAAGTACCAGCAATTATAGCCATAAAAGGCACCTTTGGGAAAAGGTTAGTTTTTACCACTTTCACGGAGAGAGATCGATAGAACGTAGAGAAGTTCAGTTAGTT